>CAIGRT010007999.1:0-11397 GCA_903798405.1 Fraxinus platypoda
CAGTGCGACTTTTTGCTCTTGCCTTCTGCACGACAAAGGAGACATACATATTACTTTAAAAAGCCTAGTGTATGCTCGACATGGACAACCCAATGAGAATTAATAACACAATTCATCCAGATGTCAATAGTTCTGAATTCAAGTCTCACAGCCAATAAAACTTATGCACTTTTTATGCCTTTGATGAAAATAATGAGTCTAGTGTGCATGTGTGGGGCGTGTTGAAGACAAATTTAAATAAATTTATATCTTCTATGGAACAACTTAAGCTTTTAATTCCTGTTGTTTAACACTAATGTGCTTGACCAGTTTTCCAGGAAAATGAAGATATCTGGGACGAGATTATACAGTTTTATGCTGCAAAAAATTGGGAAAAAAAAATCTCTGTCCATGTTTAATTACTAAGACAAACTTTGAATACGTAAATATCATCTAAAACCACTGGCATTTCTCCCAATGCGGCCAACAAAAAACACAGATCACAACTAAAACTAGTCCTTGCAAACTCAACCACTCACAGTAGCAGCGATCAAGCTCAACACTCAACAGCTACCATGGTTCATACAAAACATAAATCCTGAAAGACAATTTTCTGAAAATGACCATGTAGGAGAAAGAAAATGAAATATGGCCAACATAGTAAAATTTCTTTTACAATGACCAGAATTTTAGAGTATTCAAAAAATAACCTTATCTATACTCCTATTTCATTTATTATCGTGCCTAAAGAATCAGAAGACAATTAAATGCATTTTCTTCAGTAAATGAAAAAAAAAAAAAAATTTGGACTTTCATTTCTCATGGGTTCTTTAAACACTCTTGGAGATACTTATTCCGTTATTACTAATAAAGTTGTTACACTATCAGTGCACGTGACTTTTTTTAATAATAACTCCCACCTATCTTTTTGATAGATTTTGAGGGAAAACACTCTATAACAATAATCTAGTAATAGAAATATGACTGTAGCATTTTTTCAGTATCAGAAACATAGATCTGAGCAGGTAAGTGAAAAAGTTAACTCGACCCAAAGGTTGAGCTGGTCAAACTTTTTATACTCAAGTGACTATTTTTCACTTTGATCTTGAAAAGAGGGGTATTTTAAACACCTCCCCAACCTAAAGTCATTGCTACTGGGGCAGCAGAGTTCCTCTTTCTTTTATTTATCAAACATCCAAAAATCCCACTAGACTTGTGTCACCAACATTTGTCACTCTTAACCACCATTGACTTCAATGATTCATTATGATTGTGAAGTGTTGACCTTCAACGATTATAGCTATCACTTTTCGAATGCTTCCATTATGCTCCTGTGTACATTAAACATTTCTTCGAAATATGCCAACCTCAATGGTAAAATCTCTACATGTAGCCTTTCTCAAGCATTATGTTAAAATATGACATCCAAGTTCAACCGAACCAGCTTATGGTTACCCAAATGACTCAGCACTAATCATGATATGATATCGGAATGGAGGCTTAGATAAAAATGGGAGCAATCTTAGGCAATTAATGATCTGTTCTATGTGATTCTATCCAAACAATTCATCTTCATTTGCCTTTTTCTCTGTAAAAAGCAATTTTCAGGAGACAACTCCAGTAATTCAACATACATTAAAATGTCCAACAGATAAACAATAACAATTTTTCTTATATGCAAAGCATATTCTTCTTTTGAGAGGACAGATTTCCAGGGAGCGAGTAAGAGGTGAGGAAGTGAAGGGAAAGATATGAAAAGCCTGCCCAGATATAACTAAAATACGAAATTAAATTACTCACTGAAATAGTCCCGAAGCTCGCTCCTGAGTCTGTTGCAGCTCCTATTGACAACGCAAAGGAATCCAGTAAAGAAAAGTTCAAAACAAATGATATTCAAATAGGGAAAAAGAAAAATTTATGGTTAAATATAAATATTATAGGTGTAAAACACCTGGAATATAATTTGAAATATTGAAATTTTTTTGTCTCATATATTACTTCATTTGGCAATAGCATGCAGTTGATAGAAAAGTTTGCTCTCCAAATTGTCGTGATAATGAGTCAAAGTACAAATGATGTTGACCAAGAATAAGTTGATAGCAATTTTTGTGTCAAGTAGCAAGATACAAACCATAGACGCATTCCATTAAAATCAGAAAACCAACACGGATAGGTTGATAGGCAGGACGAGAAGAGGTAGGTTTGTTGCAATTGCAATCACGCAAAGAAAATGGTAACCAATGGAAGGAAACTATGTTTGTTACGATAGCATTGAACATCACATAACCTCATTTAAACCCTTATGTGATAATCAGTCTGAACTTGATGAAGAGGAGCTCCTGTTGTTTCAGAGGTAGTAATTTCTTGATAGGAAAGCAGAGAATTAAAATTCAGTGCATCCCACCAAATTTCAAGAAAAATGATTATGCTCTGGGGTAAAACAATGAAATCAAATTCTCGTTAAATAAAAACATGACATAAATTAACCAATTTCCATTTTCTCCTGTCAGTCATCTAGATATCAGTAGCTGACAATGTTGAAATTGATCATTTGATCTGATATTCAAAAGTTACCTGTAGCAAAAGGAGTTGAAAAGGTTGAGAGTCCAGAAGGAGGAGTTGAACTAAATAATGGAGCCGAAGTGCCAAAAGCTGAGGTGGAAACAGACAATGAACCAAAAGGTGAAGTCTGAGGGGCTGCACCAGAAGATGCAAACGAAGAGGAGACTGGAGCAGATGTGGTAGGAGTGGAGAACAGAGAAGGTGATGTGGCAGCAGATGGAGCAGCAAAGAGTAAGGTTCCACTTCCAGATGAAGCTGATGCTGCAGCAAACATACTTGGTGTAGTTGATGTCCCAGTTGCAGCGGAGCTGGTAAGCAGTCCAGCAACTTGAGTTGATGGTTGTGAAACTGCAGGCAAATGTAGAGTTGGGTGCACCCTTCGAGCAGCAGCCTCTTGTTTGGCTGTTTCCCGCCGATCAGCTTCAAGAAATGGATCATTCCCATCCCCACGACGGTGCTGGTCAGCAATGTACGCAGTTTTCATGGATTCAATGTACTGATGGATGCTCTCCACCTACAGCATCAATTATGACAAGCATCGCATCAGCATCGCCGTAGGTAAAGTTGTAAGAACAGCATACCCATATCAATAAAGCAAGATGTTGAAACAAACATTTGGAACCGTCAAAATTTCATTATATGCACTGTAGAAAATGACTGCAACTTTTCCTGAGAACACCAATGCTCTCATACAGTAAATTACTAAATTTCATTCAGATATTGCTTGAAAGGAATTAAGTGATATATAGCAACCTTGCATTCTAAAAATGTGAGGAAAACAATGATAACAGCATGGGAAGGAACAAAAGTCCAACACAAGGATATCATTCCAATTTCCAATAAAAGTATTTTTTTAAAAATAATCACAAACCGTGAGTGTTTTTTCTATTATGACCCAATTTTTTCAACTAATTCAATCAACGTCTAAAATTATAATTTCAATTTTAGCACGCCCTGAGTGAGCTGTTGAAAACACTCATGGTCTTACGTGGAAAAATGATGATGTGGGATAACTGAAAGTTGCAAAACAAAGAAGTTGTAAAAATGCACAACGCATGGGATAACTGAAAGTTGTAAAACCACAGCATGTTAGTACGTCGATTACAACCTAGGGAGGGAAGGATTACCTTTGCTGCAACATGAACAAAAAAGACGTGTACATTAGACATTACTTTGGGTAGAGACTGCAACAAGGATGAACTTGAATTGAAAGAGTTCTTGTCAGAATCCAAGATGATCAACTGTTCTAACTCTTCAATCCACTGGCGACAATCAGAGAGATACTTCTCAAATCTGGCAATAGTCTTTTGCAAAAATGGGGATGGTTTCTTCGTGATACCACTGTAAAAATCAAACACTGGCATCATAGAATTAGCCGGGGATGGATTACTGGATGTCAGACCAACTGTTGCTCCTGATGTTTGGGATGGTGTGGTAGCACTTGCAGCAGCAGCTTTATTTTGGTGAAGAAACCTCGGTCGCAACATCATGTAAGAACGAACAGCCACCTCGGCATTTCTTAACATATCTTTGACAACAGTCATTAGCTCTTGCAATATTGCTTTTTGTCTTTCCATTGACATACCGATTCCACCAAGTTCCTGAAAAGTAAGATGTGTAACTTTAAGAAATTGCAATATACTAATAGTAGCATGAAAACAAAGATTCACTACGAATTATTTTTCAATCAATTCCACAACCTTTAAGCACAGACTTAATATTGTAGCAAAAGACTAACCATCAAAGCAGGAAATATTCGATGCCATGAATTAGCAAGAAAACAAAGACAGCGTGGGTTTCTTTCTCAATCAAATCAATATTTCCACAATCTTCAATGTGAAAAATCAAGTGCTTTGGCCATTGAGAATTTTTAACCACAAACCGAATAATGTATTAGCAAAAAGATTAACCAACTAAGCAGGCAAAACTCGAAGCCATGTACATTAACCAGCTACAAAGGTGAAAATGTAGACATAAAGTACATGACTGGGCAGAAAACACTGAGAAATATTCTAAGATGAGGCCTGTAACTAATGACAGAATTTTCAAATAGATATAAAAACATTAAGCAAGGAAACTCAGTGTAACTGCTTCACATTAACAAAATCTGAATCCATTTATAAGCAGTGAACTGGTGCAATGACATACTATTTCTTTTCTTCCTTTCCTTTATTTTCCTTGGAAAAAGAAAATCACCAGACTAAGTGAGCATTTGTCAAATTAATTTCGTTACATCTCAGTCGGAGGTGTAAAGCATATTTTCCAACCAATTAGCAATCAAATATTTGTCAGAATTAGTGTTAAAATTAAACTGAAGCAAAAAAAATACAATATATGAAAGAGTTTCTTGAAAATTTATAAAGGAAGGCAGGAAATATGTAGACCTGAACAATCTGACTGGCATCAAGTTCAAATCCTTGGCTAGAAACCGAAGAATCATAAAGCCGACTGCACTGATCCAATCGCTGGCTCTCATCCCTGTACTCCAATATTTTCTCCCTGCATCCATAAACGACCCATATTCCCAATCACCTAAAAAGTTTGAAAAAGAAAGGAAATTGAAATACAAAATCACGTGCCCAAGAAACACAACAAAGGAAACCAAAATTTACTCAATTTGTAGGAGGAGTTTTCGCGAGTCAGGGTGGAGATCATCCCATTTGGTGCTATAAGTAGCGGGACTTTTATCATTAGTAAAAAGATAACGATGCTGAGGATGCTGCGTCTGTTGCTGTTGCAATTGTGGCTGCTGGGGTTGGAATTGAAATTGCTGCGGCTGCTGTTGAAATGGAGTGGTTTGGGGAAATGGCGAGGGTTGGAATGGGGATTGCCGTTGCGGTTGTGGGGTAAAGGAGAAAGCCATTTGATTTAGGGTTTACAACAATTCGTTAATTGGCAATGATTCTGTTGAATTGAGGGGCATAGAACTTCAAAAGAGAGAAAAAAGAAAAAACCCTTTTTGCACTTCAAAACCCCAGACTGCAGAGGAAGATGACAGAAAAGGGCGCCATTTTGGTTTAAAAATTGGGAAATTGTAAGCCACGAATTATTGTAGAATGAGAATGAAAATATAGTCGTTATTGGAGTCTACACAAGAGATAAAAAATTTGAACTTAAATATTGATGTGATGGATAACGGTCATATTTTTCATTTTAATGAGATAATAATGTAGATCAAACGGGGCAAATATCAAAACAAAGTCTTTTTTTTTTTTTAATAACCGTGGATGTCCGGGCACCTCGACAAAGTCCTGTTTGGACTACATTCTCATTTTTCTACTCATTTTCAATCACACATTTTTCAATAAAATAATATTTTTCATCTCATCAATAACTTAAATTATTGTAGAATGAGAATGAAAATATAGTCGTTATTGGAGTCTACACAAGAGATAGAAAATTTGAATTTAAATATTGATGTGATGGATAACGGTCATATTTTTCATTTTAATGAGATAATAATGTAGATCAAACGGGGCAAATATCAAAACAAAGTTTTTTTTTTTTTTTTTTTAATAACCGTGGATGTCCGGGTCCCTCGACAAAGTCCTGTTTGGACTACATTCTCATTTTTCTACTCATTTTCAATCACACATTTTTCAATAAAATAATATTTTTCATCTCATCAATAACTTTTCATTCTTTTTCAACCACATATTCTCCATCACATCACATCACATAAAAAAATACACTCTCTCTTAAAAAATGTGCATCAAACACACTCAAAGGGTTATTTTTCGAGAAAATTACCCAAAACCTACGTATTATAAAGATTATTATTCAAAGGATTATACTAGTGGTACATCAAAAGATGTACCTAAGGGGTTACACCTCCCTCACAAGTGGTTATATTATGCAAGCGATCGCGCTACTCGTACAGAAGCCCATGACAATGTTGTTGACGGGATGACATGGATTTCTTTAAAGCTTTATAAAAAAAAAACAAAAACCATAAAATGAAAACCCAAAACGACTAACCCATTTCTCACTCTCACAAATTTTCTCCCCAACACGTTTACCCTAAAGAAGTCGCCGTTTCGCCGACCGGCAGTCCTCAAAGCCTCCGACCCGTGCCACCCCGGCGAAGAAGAAATGAACCCCAACCTATTTACCCCTAAAAAAGAGAACGGGGATTGAAAACATCACGTGGATAAGGGTCCGAATTTGTAGATCGACGAACAGTTTGTGAGCTGCAAACTTCCGGCCACTGGGAAGTCTAAGTCGGAGAACACGTCATTGAGAGTAAGCAAATGTTGTGGTTGTTGCTCTATCTTTTTTTTTTTTTTTTGCTTGCAATTTTGTAAAAGTTGTAGAGTTGCTACCGTTTCCGACGAGAAAACTGTGTACAAGTGACCAATTTGAGGATTATACTTGGTGAGAATTATACGGATATCTTTGGGGTCTTACTAGCTCGAAAGAAATTTTTGGGTTTCTATACATTTACGGGTATCTGGGTATTTTGTTGCTATAATCTAATTTTAGTTATGTAGTTTGGTTTGTGGTTTTGGTGTTTAACTTGTTGGCATCTAAATTGGCGAGAGAATCAAGTGAATTTCAGCTTCGTTTTTTTTGCTGGATTGCATCAGATGTGCATCTTAACTTGCCGGCATCTAATATTTACCTTCGTATTTTTGGGTATTTTGTTGCTGTAATCTAATGTTAGCTATGTAGTTTGGTTTGTGGTGTTGGTGTTTACCTTTGTATTTTTGGGTATTTTGATGCTATAATATAATTTTAGCTATGTAGTTTGCTGTGTGGTTTTGGTGTTATACTTTGTGGCATCTACATTGGTGAGAATGGCATGAATTTCAGCTTAGTTTATGTTTGGTTGATGGCATCATATGAGCACATAGTCTATTGCTTTGCATTTTTGGGTATTTTGTTGCTGTAATCTAATTTTTAGAATGGTTTAATTATATCTTAGAATGGTCGGGAAGAATTCTGGAATTTGCCAGGCAAATGGCACTTATTCGCTGAATGCCCGATTAAACTACAATGCCCATTGTGTAAGAATGGATTTCAAAAGTGTTTTGAGGTCGAAAAGCAGACTGGTAATAAAGGGAAATTATTCAGATGCTGCAGTAATAAATGTGGGTTTTGGGAATGGGTTGAAGAAGCACAGTCAAGCAGTGAATCTAGTAACGCAAGTATGACTTCAATCACAGCCGCGATCAATGAAGCAGTTGAAGATATCTCCCACAGGTTCGAATCTCAGGCTCGACTAACTGAAGAAGTAGACCTCGAAATATCTGTGAATGTGATGATCTGCAGGGGCAAAGGAAGCTCGGAAGGGATTGCAAAAGGAAAGGGGCCGACTTGATTTCTAGTTAATTCATTGAACGTGTTATGTACTAAATTATGTAATCATTTTATTTTACATTTCTTCGTGTCATCGAAGTATGTAGTTGGTAGGGGATTATGGACGAAAACAATGTACATTTACCGTTTTCTTATGCTAATGTCTGTGTCTTGTTCATATTGATTCCATTTGATAAGTTTTTTCGACAATGAATTTGGGGTTGGAACATATTCTTCCTCACCCTAACAGGCTCATTGAAATAGAGTGTTAACAAAATGTCCGAGGCACGGAGTGAAAAATTACCACCATTAAAGGAACATGAATTACATCAACATGGATTCAACATTTATCACTTGCAATAGATAATGTTTAATACACATCAATATCAAAAAAATTGTTTTCCAGACTTTTAAATCTAGCACAAAAAATGCTATTTGCAAATGATACAATGGAATCTTCCAAATAACTGGAACACTACTTCAACTGATGGTCCATTTGCTCGACCACACCACAAATTGCAAAAATTGAAAACTTTACAAATGCTACACCATATTTCAAAAGGCAGAGAATATTTGCCATAAGTTCCATTGAGAAGCACCAGCCACAGATGGAGAGCAAACGTTTGCTTTTCTCAAATCTTTTACAACTACCCTGGAGAGAAACAAATAACCAGTAATTGCAAATGAAAGAACAAATAACCAGTAAGTGCAAATGAAAGAGATAAAAATCAACAAGCAGACCATAAACCAATATTTATTGTACATCAACAGACCAAGAAAACGTTACAAATGAAAGACCAAACAGTCTAAGGATAGGTCTACCCCGAATTAATTTTTTTCCAACTAAATAGTTCATTTTTGTTTTTGGACAGGATCTAACTTGAATAGATGGCAACACATGATCAGTCTAGTGAAAAACAGGAAAGGAAAGTAAGCTAAAACAAGTCAGATTTACCTACTGCATCCATCAAACATCAAGAACTTGTGCCGCCTTGATCGGGCAAATTTGGATAGTAGAATAGAAAGGCATGACCTAGAATAGAAATTGAACTTTCATAAATGTACATATGAAACAATCCAAATGAATATCTGAATATGTATTGAATGTGAAGCAACCTTGCGAATTGTATATGACATTTGTTGACGATGAATTCATGAGATTGGAATATTGTAAGTGTTGAAGGTACGATAATGATGTCGACATGCCATATTGTGATAAGGGGAATGGCGTTGGAAGAGAGATCTGTGAAAATGTAACATGTGGAGACATGGAATATTGTTGTTCTGCAGTTATTGGCTGAGGTTCATGTTTGCCCGCACGCATATTGCTATGCTTTGATGTCGGTCTCTTTTGTTTAAGAGATGTCGAACTTGCCCGCGTGACCATCATACGAAATGAGAATTTGCATTAACAATAATTTTCAATTTATAGTATTTAGGTGCAATATACATGTACCTTCTTTGAAGTCGACTCTAAGGCTCCTTTTCGCCGAAGTTTTTTTGGCGCGCCTTTTCTTCGAGACGATGTCGGATCCAATACATTTTGGCTCGTAGTATTTTGTGAATCATTACACATAGCAACCAACTGATTACAACGATGTGAAATGCTATTACTTCCACAATTCGACTTCATCGACGATAGCTCCTTAGAATGTAGTCCAATCCATTCCATTATTGCAAGCGTCCGGACTTCGTCATCTGCAGCAAGGTCTGCCACCACGACAAAAGCTTGACACATATTGTCGTATCTCAATTGGCAAGGAGAACTAACCAATCTGTCATAGTTGACTGCGGCCCTGGAATGTGCTCTACTAACATCTCTTCTCCAACGTCTCAAAATGTACCGTTCCGGAAGTGATGTTATGTCATTACGGATCAACACACTGATAGCATGCCTACATAGTATTCCTCTAAACTCGAACAAGTGTCAACTACAACTAATTTCGCAGCCTTCTCTTCGAAATGTAACATTGAACGATTTCTTCTTCCGACATTGTTCGTATACAACATCCTCCCTTACATCATATGTCGTCCCCGAAGGTCCTTCAGAAGAAGATATGAGATCGCAGTAAACATTTCCCGTGAACTCTGCTTGAACTTCTCTGAATTTTGCAATGGTGTATACCGACTGAAACTGCTTCTCCATGTCATAAGTTGTTGCACACGGTATCATTTGGGAAAATGATCTAAAATCATCTCAACCGTATTTCGTAGTGTCCGTTCATACTGTTCGACGAATTGTTTCAAAGATGTCTTCGAATGAACGTATCCATCGAAAAATGCATTCATACTTTCACTTCTTTGCAATGTTGACATCCCTGCCCAAAAAGTTGTTTTCAAAAAACAAGGGACCCAACGTCATCTATTCTCATAGAGGCCGAACAACGAAGTGTTATCTTGCAATCNTGCCCAAAAAGTTGTTTTCAAAAAACAAGGGACCCAACGTCATCTATTCTCATAGAGGCCGAACAACGAAGTGTTATCTTGCAATCCATATGACTCGATCATCGCTATCCAACCTCTTTCAAATTCTACAATAGTCTGCAAATCATAAACCAGTCCGTGAATAGTCGAAAATATAGAACCCTTATCCACGTGATAGCCAAACTTCTCAGGCAACTTCTTCAATATATGCCACAAACACCATCTATGCTTCATATTTGGAAATACTACGATCTGAATTGCATTCTGCATCACCCGATCTTGATCAGTAATTATTCCATGTAGAGCTTGCACATGGATGCACTGCAGCCATTCTGTGAACAGCCACACGAAAGAGCTTGTCCTCCTTTGACACCAAACAACAACCAATCAGCGTCGATTGTCCGTGATGATTTACGCCAACAAAATGGGCGAATGGCATGTCATATTTATTGGTCAGATAGGTGGTATCAAATGTAACAATATCCCCGAACTTCTTAAATGCTTGCCTAGATCGATTGTCTACCCATAAAACATGCCTTAGACGCGACTCATCATCCAAATCCATGCTAAAGTAGAAACTCGGACATGTTGACTGCATTTTCGAAAAGTACGACTGTATTGCTGACGCGTCTCCTGCTCCAAGTCGTAATCGCCTAACTTGTTCAATATAGTTTCGTCAATCCTTTTCGATGCAAGTTATATTCTCATAACCACCTGCTTCTACCACTGCCGAGTTGTAGGATTTGTGCAACGGAATGCCTGCTAGATCATTCACTTCAAGCTTCCTCTTCACCCGCGCACTCAATTCTCGATTGCAACGGTATAGGGTAGAGTTCGTCGGACTTGTTCTATGATTGTGCTCTAGATGGACTGTGTTGATTCTCCAGGAGCCATGAATATCCGAAGATGCAAATATCCTAGCTCTACAACCTGTCTGAATTGTCGGGTGCGACTTGAAAGAGCCTATGTTCGTAGAACTTCTTTTGCCTTCCCCACTGCATGTCAATGTCAGATATTTTAAAACTCCGTCTTCATCCTTCTTTGAATTTCGTTTCCTAACTGGAAAACCAACGGCATAGGCATATCTTTTGTAGAGATCCCACATTTCATTTTCATCCTTGAACGTCATTCCTA
>CAIGRT010008012.1:0-14764 GCA_903798405.1 Fraxinus platypoda
GTTGCCATTACTCTTGTCGTTTAATTGCCTACAGCCGGGATTCTTGGATCGTGGAGTGTAATGAGTTTGCTCAATAATCGCTTCAATAACTGCTGAATTGGATAACAATGATACCTTAGATTCGTTCAGTTCCTGGGCGACTTGAGGGTCTGGGCGAGAACGGGGTCATCGCTCTGGGCGACCGTAAGACACTCCATTCGCTCAGATTTTGGGCTTCTTGCAAGATTGGGCGATGATGTTAATTTGTTCGTGGGCCTCCACTATACTCACTAATGATCTTATTTGGGCCTTCGTCCTGGATTTCTCAATTGGACTTCATTCCTTGGATTATTCAACTTCGGCTACACTTTTTGTATGTCAACAATGATCAATATATATTAAGGACATTTGAGATATTTCAATAATATGTAAAATGATAATTTTAACATTTTAACTTGAAAAAGGTCTCTGTTTAAAATTTTTTGAATGACTTGACCAGGCCTTCTATAAAAATTTCCCGTTTTATTTCATCCGCGGTACATCAGCGAGAACAAACAAGTTCATTCTGGTCCAGCTGTCGATACACACCCGCTCCCCCGCTCTCTCTTTGTAAAATAGGAGGGAAGGGCAAATCATTTTCAAAGCGCCCCAGCTCTATATAGGTATATAGACTTCTTCTCTCTCTAAAACCCATCCGCGTCATTTGATTTCAAATTTAAACCTCCTCGCACAATTTAGGTACACCAGTTTCGGTCCGTACAGGTGTTCAAGGGTTCTTCGTAGGGTTTTAACGCCAGAGACAAAGTGGTGACCTTTCAATGGCGGCGGAGAAACTTCGCGATTTGAGTCAGCCCATTGATGTTGCTTTACTCGATGCCACTGTTGCCGCTTTCTATGGCACCGGATCTAAAGAAGAGGTCTCTTAACGTTTTCCTTTCATTCCCTTTTTTTTCCCTATCCCCAATTCAGTTTTGTTTGTTTGTGTAATTTGCATTCAAAAAATCAGTTGCAAATGTGGTGATATTCGGAGTCTTGAACGAGCATAGCCTCCTCTGTATAATTAATAGGATTTAGACTCGGTGGAATTAAGATATAGTACTAGGAGCTCTCTCATTTTAAACTTATTATTATTTTTTATTTCCTGTGTAGTTAAGTTGATTATGAGTATTCCGTTCGGTTCACATGAGATTGAGTGAAATGGAATTTGACAGACGTAAACAGTGAATGGTGTGACCTTGGCTCACGGTGCACTTGATTTTGAGCAGCTAATGTTGTATTGCACCCCTCAAACATGCACAAAAATTAAAAAGAACAAAGAAAACATCAATTTTGTAGCGGTGGGTATTGGATTGGCGGAACAGTTCTTGTCAGTTTGTGGTGCTGTACAGATGGATTTGCTTTATTATTGAGTGAATGCTGATATAGATCAGATCATGAAGTATGATTAATTGATACCTGCCATGTTGACCACTGAACGGTCTTGTAATGAAGTCCGATCAAGTCTTTTCTTGTAGGGTTTTGGGAGCGGTGCTCTTGGGTTTATTTAGGACTTTGGTTGTGGACTTCCAATTTGAAAGTTATGAGTTTGATCCCAACTAATACCTAGAAGGGGGTGAATAGGCGTTTGTATACGGAATTTAACTTTGTTAATGAATAATAGCAGCAAATTTAAATTATTTATGTTATTGTTATCCAGATGAATTCACATGCAATAGTATCCTATGTTGAATTACCGCAATTGATATATTGCATGAAAGTAAATAACTCCACAAAATTGTTGACAAAGAAAACCCCTTGCATGATAAAAACTTCGGGCTCAAGCCAGTAGAATTCATTATAAACGATAAAGACTTACAAACTGTTCATATTGACTAAACCTTAGTACTTTCTGACCTCCTTATTATAATCACCACTGCCCTCCTAGACAGCATGTTTCTGCACCAACTCCCAACCTTCTGGAATCGTTTATCTCATGTGGATCACCTGAGAACTCCTGTTCTCCTTCAACCAAAACACCGGTTATCTTCCTTGATCTTCAGAACTCTGACAGATTATGCGGAAGTTGGGTTTTGGTATTTTGATTATATGAATTTGATGTTTTTTTTAGTGATTTTTGGTTGAATCAAAAGAGGTTGAATAATGCATAGGATGTGATATAAGCAATCTCTCAGATAAAATAATGTTCAACCTTGTCTT
Organism: Fraxinus platypoda; assembly: GCA_903798405.1. NCBI lineage: Eukaryota > Viridiplantae > Streptophyta > Magnoliopsida > Lamiales > Oleaceae > Fraxinus > Fraxinus platypoda. The sequence goes on from CAIGRT010008012.1 coordinate 2,176, forward strand.
TTCACGAAATGAGGCTTGGTATTTATAGTATTTAGGTTTTGGAGTGGTATAGGATAGATAGGACTCTCGAAAAACGCAAATTAGGGTTTTTTGGTAACACCGTCGTTGGAGCGAGAGTTCAGTGGCGGGCGAGAGACGGGACAGCGACATGCTAGCGAAGGTGTTTCTGTTTTGGACGTTCGAGCAACAACTTGGTGGCAGGCTAGTAGAAATCCGGCAACTTTTTCTTCTTGTTCCATAACCGAACACAAGGACTCCCAAACCATCAATACAACATACCAATTTACTTCTTGACTTTTAAAACTCTTTTACAACTACATTTTTGTCTAAATATTGCCAAAAACTATAAAACCTAACACAGTTTCATGGGTTGAGGAGATTTTGCGCATGCGACTTTTTCTATTTAACAACTTATTTATCTCGAAAGTGTATTTTTAGTTGTTGGTGCTTTATCAGTTACTTAGATTTATGTGTTGATAATTCCAAATGAACGTACTTCCTTCTAAATTCTCATTTTTGAGATTCTCTGGATCTATTTTGTGTAGTCTGCTAATTATTTTTGTAATATATCAGTTATTTCCCTCTTAAGAAAATTAAGTTGCTTTCAGTGCACAAGTTAGCTTTTGAGATTTGCTCATAATTAGGAGTTTTACCGAATGATGGAATGCATGTGGTGTAACATATGCTGTGCAGTTATTGGCATTACGTATAGTAGCTATGGGTATAATGTCTATGTTGGAACTTACTCTACTTGTTGTCTTTTTCCCTGTTTTTGTGACGCAGAGGACTACTGCAGACCATATCTTGCGAGATATGCAAAGTAATCCCGATATGTGGCTTCAAGTTGTTCACGTTCTATCTAACACGCAGAACTTGAATACCAAATTTTTCGCTTTGCAGGTTTGTTACACAAGTACTCTTGCATTTTTGGGCCTTTTAATTCCATTTATGACATGGCTTATTGTTTGATTGTTGTGTGCATGCACACCCCTGTTTAAATAGGGGATGGGGGTCAATCAATATATCCATTCTTTGACTTTTACCTTTTTAAATGACTTTCTACGTTCAAAATTATTTGACTACGTATTTCTTAATCAGTTAATCTCGTCTGCAAAACCTTCATATTGCAGCTTTGGGAAAATCTTTGTGCTTCAACTGCATGCAAAAGCTATTTAAGCTGCCAAATATAATAGTTGGCTTAGTTCTAACTAATTGTGTCATGTTATGATTACAAGTTTCTCTAATTATTTTATGAAATTGAGTCTCCTCACGAACGTGCGTGAGGTCTCCTCACACAAGAATTACTAGCAAAAGGCTTTCATGGCTTCGCATTATTCATTTAAGGGTTTGATTGGATCCCATTGACTATGGAACAATGAACCATCGCTGCCAATGCAGGAGTTGATTATTCATTATAACTTGTTTAACTAATCAGATCTAAGGACTTCATGAATGATCTTCCCCTCTGATAGATTAGCTTAGAATAACTAGATTTGTCTTCATTATTTGTAAGTTGCAATTAGTCTTGCCTATTGAAGCAGTGGGGCTGCCACGTTGTTTTGAAACTGACAGAAATTGGAGGAACTTCTGTCTTACCATTAATCTTTGTATCTTGATTGTTACATGGGGTGAATCGTGTCTTTTTGGTTATTGACCTCGCGTTCAATGGACATCAATGCAAATAGCAGAAATTCTTTTATTCTTAAAATTATTTGTAGATACTGAGGATAGTGGCCACTTGTTCAACTCTCAAATACAGGTTCTAGAAGGTGTTATCAAGTATAGATGGAATGCTTTGCCTGTAGAACAACGAGATGGCATGAAAAACTATATTTCTGAAGTTATAGTTAAGGTATGATCCTCCCACTTTTGGTGGGGAAAAGTGAATGATATGTGCTCTCTGTTGCATATTTATTGAAGAGTATGAATTCTGAACCTTTTCCATTACTTGATCTGTTGAGCTTAGCTTTCAAGTGACGAGTTCTCATTTCGGCGGGAGAGGCTGTATGTCAACAAGCTAAATACTTCATTGGTTCAGGTAATGTAGTTCCATTTCCCAAGATATGCTCAGTAACAGGACTTACGGTTGCATATCAATTATTTTATGCATCAAAAGGACCCTGCTGGGTCTTGGATATTTGTGTTATCTTGATTATGCTATTACTCTACATATACAGATTTTGAAGCATGAGTGGCCAGCTAGGTGGCAAAGTTTTGTTCCCGACTTAGTTGCAGCTGCAAAAACAAGTGAAACTATATGTGAGAATTGCATGGCTATACTGAAAGTAAGGCAGCAGTCCTATCTCTCCATGATTTTTTTTTTAATTAAATTACATGCAGTTGACATAGATGTTACTTGTCAGCTTCTTAGTGAGGAGGTCTTCGACTTTTCAAGAGGTGAAATGACTCAACAGAAGATTAAAGAGTTGAAACAATCACTAAACAGGTTACAATCTGAACATCTTCTGATGTGTAGTTGATTGACAACTAAGTCTTCTTTGGTGGTCTGTTGACTGGCACATTTTATGTATTCAGCTTGTGTTAGCATCAGGATATATATCCTGAGGTAATTCAATTTGTTTACTACATATTTATTTTTGTATGCATGTGTGCATCTAAATTCTTGAAATTCTGCATCTAGTATAGCTCTTCATTCCAGAGCAATTCTACTTGACAAGAATATTGCATGTCGATCATCTAAAAATTTAGTTCCTTTTTTTTTTTCTCACTTTGAGAAATTTGTTGTCTCTTCACAGTGAATTCAAGCTTATTCACGAGTTATGCTTATACGTACTATCGGCATCTCAAAGAGCTGAGCTTATCAGGGCAACCCTGGCGACATTGCATGCGTTCCTTTCGTGGATTCCTCTAGGCTATATATTTGAATCACCACTGGTTGGCAACTTATTCTTTCTTCTTGTTGATTGTCCTGTGGTGTAATATCGTTGTGAACTTTTCGATTAACCATAGCGTGCTGGAAATTCATGGGTTTTGAAGTTCTTATACATTTTAATAGAATTTCAAACCTCACAGCTTGTTCTTTTGTATGAAAGCTTGAAACACTCCTTAAATCTTTCCCCGTCCCGGCTTATCGGAATCTTGCCCTTCAATGCCTGACTGAGGTATAATTTTTTCTGCTGTCACCTGATGCAATTCTCAATGGAGAAATTCATCCTGAAATTAATGTTGATTGTTGCACGTGTTAACGTTCACAGGTTGCTGCTCTCAGTTTTGGGGAATTCTATAACATGCAGTATGCTAAAATGTATAGCATATTCATGATGCAATTGCAGGTATGTGAAGATAATTTTGGTACGTGAGAATTGAACTTTTAATCTTTCGAAGTGACACATATCTCTTAGATCTGATAAATAGTATTTGGAGCTTGGGGTTCAATGTTTTAGTGACAATATTGATGTAACTGAACAAGTTTTTGCTGATTAATACACGATTTTCGTTTCTGATTAGGATATTCTCCCCCCCAGCACCAATATTCCAGAGGCTTACTTGAGTGGCAGCACTGAGGAGCAGGTGGGAATTTAATTTTATGACATCTGCTCTACTTTTAAAGCCTCTTATCATTTATATATATACTGATTCTTCTCGTCTTTTATCTTCTCCAGGCATTTATTCAAAACTTGGCTCTGTTTTTCACATCATTTTATAAGGTTACTCCACCCCTCTCCCTCTGCAATAGAAAGTGAACACACACATCAAGAAAGCTCCAATCAAAGAATTAATTCGCTTTTCATTGAACAAAACAACACAAAAATTGCAAGAAATGGCCAAAATCATATCTTTGTGAAAGAATTATTATAATCAATTTATACTGTTAAATCCTACGTTGAATCCAAAACTTACTTTAGTATCTATTTGTTGAATGCAAATTGAGCAAATGCCAATTTTTAAGCCTTTCTCAGATTTATGAATTCTTTTCTGGTAGAAAAGCTTGTGAACATCTTTGAGCTTGATTTTAGATTGCGTTGCATTATAAGTGTGACTACTAATTAAGCATGGACAGAAACATGTCATGTTTTAGTGGCTATGATCTGCTATTTGAATGTGATAAGGTATGAACTAATCAGCCCATTACAACAGATGACTCCCTTCAGTTCAAAATGAGATTTGATACTGCAGTTTTTTTGGTGGAAAGTATACTATAAGAGAGTGAGTTTCTTCATTCATAAATGTATATCACGTATTCGGATGTTTACTGGTACAACTTTTAAGATAATAGGTGTGATTTCTGGCATTCCTAAACATCTGATGTGAATCCACTACCTTATTTGTAATTTTGTACTACTTATAAAAAATATTGGAGTCTCGAGTATGGCAATTTGTTTTTTTCCTAATTCTGCCTAAACTATTATACTGATGGACGATGCAGTCTCATATTAGAGTGCTGGAATCTACTCCAGAGAACATAAATGTGCTATTAATGGGTCTTGAGTATCTCATTAATATCTCATATGTGGATGACACTGAGGTTTTTAAGGTACTTTTATCGCTCATCCACTGTGGTTTCCAACTTCTTCACTATAATGGTTCTAATAATAACTAAGTTGCGTTAATTTGATCTGACAGGTTTGCTTGGACTATTGGAACTCATTGGTTCTAGAGCTGTTTGAATCACCTCATAATCTGGACAATCCTGCAGTAGCTGCAAACATGGTGGGGTTGCAGGTGCAATAGATTATTTAGTCCCTTTTCATCTTTTCTCTTGTTTTAATCTTTGAATGCAATCAATCCATCATTGTTTGAGGTTGAAAGACATCAAGCTTTCCGGTTGGTTATATGATGCATATAGGTTCCAGTTTTAAAGGTGAAGACTTTGAAGGACCAGTTCTAGTTGCATTGTTTAGATAGTGTTTTCTTGTTGTGCGTGTCCTTGATGACTGCGCAACGAAAAGAAAATGAAATAAGTGGTGTATATTTAAGTAGGTTTCTCAAAATAGGTCTTAATATTGAGAATAGTAGAGATTCAATTGCCATGATGTCATGGTTCTGATGAAGATACCCTGGTATGAGGAGCATAGGCCTTCTCTAAACTAGAAGGTTGTGTATATCATTGCTAGTAATAAAGCGCCAATCATGTGGTGAAATTCCCATAAACTTGCTCTTCTCCAAAAGCTATTGCTAGTGAATTCGGTCATCTAATGATTATGGTTTCTTAGAAAGTTTTCTGTCACTTTCTAAAAATTGCACAGCTAATCTATGGATAGGGATTGAAAGTAGGATAGTTCTAACAAGAATTCCTTGATGCCTGATTTTTGTATTGAATTATCAGATGCCAATGTTTCCGGGTATGGTTGATGGACTCGGTTCACAAATCATGCAAAGGCGACAACTTTATGCTGTTCCATTGTCAAAGTTGAGATCGCTTATGATATGTCGCATGGCGAAGCCAGAAGAAGTTCTGATTGTTGAAGATGAAAATGGAAATATAGTTCGTGAAACTATGAAAGACAATGATGTCCTCGTGCAATATAAGGTCTTATTCTTATTGAAAAGAAGATTGACTGGAAAAGCTGAGAAAAGTGAAATATTTTTTTAACTTCAATATCTGTCAAATGCATCATTTAATCAATACATACTTTATGAAGTGCACAATTTACCTATTTATAATTAACTGCCTGATGATGTACATGCTCCAGTGAAGCAAGTAAAGTGAGATAACCCTAATGTGTGTGAGAAGCTATTGCGATCCCTTAGCACTAGCCTCTTAGAACGCATTTGCTTGTTTTTTTTCTATTGACATTGTCTACACGTGGAAGGGCTATTTGTTGTCTGTCTTGCATTACTATGACTGACATTTTTGGTGAAAAGGGGAATGTAAAACCTTATCCAACATATCATTAAAAGTATCCTCAATGCTGAAAAAAACTGTAAATGGGAAGCATTTTACTCGTTTGGTTGGGTGGGTTTCTCTTGTGGATGGTTATTCATTGAATGGATCCTCTGCCCCTCACACGCACAGTTTGAGTCTGCAGCATGGCATGTTCAATGCATTTTTTTGTTTGAAGTCTCAAGTCTCCTAATGAGAAATAGTTGCCCAGCCTTGTTAGTGTGGTTTTTAGGTAGTTCCTAGAGCTCTCTAATTAGAGTTTATCAATTTGAAGAACTCTGGTATGCTTGTTATTTCCAAAAATTAAAATATGCATAAGACTAAATGAGCAGGACCTCACGAATCACGATTTGTTTGGTTTGTTTTTGATTAAGATGGACTGTGTAGATCATATGAAATGATTTCTGATGATGTTGATTTGTCTATATGCTTGCGGAATAGCTGTATTGCTGATTCACGTCATATTTCTTCTGGTTTTGCTTTGGGATTTCATATATTATATTGTTCACTTGCTTGATGATTCGCAATTGGCAGATAATGAAGGAAACACTGATCTACTTGGCACACCTTGATCACGAGGATACTGAAAAGCAGGTGGGGTTACTAGCAATCTCTGTGTGTGTGCATGCGCGCTTAAATTTCTTAGCCTATGTCTAAGTAGAAACTGACCTTTCAATTTCTCAAACAGTATATAGACGTTTATTTTTTCTATTGTTGTAGGTTGAATTAAGACAAATTTGAAACACCTAAACTCAGATGTTATAACTGTGAAATAAGTGCAGATATTCATTATTCCTTCTTAACTCTTTGCTGTTCTTCTCTGGAAATGAAAACCATGAGCTTTGTCTAATGAGCATTAGGTAGATAATTTCGCGTATGTGATAGAATAAATCATAAAACTTCTGCAGTTTAATTCACTTAGATTGAGGGAAAATTTGAATTACTCTATCACATTTATTCGGGAAGTGAACAGCGTTTTATTAATTGTGCTATTGCCTGGAAGTGTAGTCCAACATTCCATTGACCCTTTCAATGTTCATCAAGGCTTGAGTTCACAGTTGATCTTTTGTTTAGAGGAACATATATTGACCATTTATCTAACAGCTTATGATAGATCACTTCATATATATGGTTAATGCTTATTGAAGTCGGATGTTGCTTTGCATTGAAGGATGTTATGGAACATATGAGGTGGAATTTCATGTATTTGGTCAAATTTTTAATTTTTCCTTATCAGAAGAGCGTCAGTTAATTCTGTGGAATGCAAATATTTGATGATTATAAATTTATAATGGACATTGCATATCCTTTCTTCAGTGCAAGAAGCTTCAAAATATTGATTGAGGTTTGATATATTAACTGGGACTGTGAACGTGCCAGTTTTGCATCCTATGCATTGATCCATTTTTGGAAGGCTTAATGTCTTGTCATCTGCTGTCAATCAAGTTTTCATTGTGTTTATGCATTATTTAATGGGTCTGTGGTCATACTCTGTTTACACCACATTAATCACTTTTAAGGATTGACGTACCATTATCACCGCTTGCCATTTTTATGGTAATAATTGCTGATCATTCTATTCTTACGTATTGTTAATCCTTCCTCTGTTGGAAATATTTAATATGGTCCATTTCCTATGTCCATAGCTTTGAATTAATACGTGGTTGGATGCTGTTATCAGTATAGAATTGGATGACCTTTTCTAGCAGATTAGGCTTTATCGCTTGTACAATGTCTAATTCTTGGATACGGATACAGATGCTAAATGAAAATGTATTGTTTAATTCTTATGTATGGATACAGATGTTAGAAAAATTAAGCAAACAATCAAATGGAGAGGATTATACCTGGAACAACCTCAACACATTGTGTTGGGCAATTGGGTCTATATCTGGGTCAATGGTTGAGGAGCAGGTAGGCCACATTTGCTTTAAATATTTCTTTTGTTTTGCTTTATGCATGACTCATTAGGACCCTCCTTCATCAATGTCATTCTTGTGTTTGATTTGGTCCATCTTTAACCCCTAGAGTCAAATGCTCTAGTTGATCTCTTACATCTTTTATGTTGCTAATTTTGGAGTTGTGACTCAGGAAGCTTTTGCTATATTAGTTTTAGGTTAAAATTAATTTTTTATGTGAATATATCCTATATTTGGTTCATGTTATAAATATTCAAACTACTTTTTATTTATACATTTCGAGCCACCCACAAGTATTACCCACTTATCCACCGCTCATTTTTATCTATTTATAATTTAAACCGATTATAAACACTTCCTAAACATGCTTGTAGTTATATCCCTTGTTTTTATTGCCCCTTTCATCTTTTGATATTATCTCCCATTGAAATTAAACTTTAGATGTCATAGTTGTGATGCCCTAAATATTAGGAAGTTTAGGTGCCACCACAACGTACATAAATGTCTCACTAAACATTTAGAAACGACATTAAAATCAACCATCATTACTAATAGCAAAAATAAAACTTATTGCCATGAGTTTTCGGAGATTTTTATATAAAAGGATTTACTAATTAAAATCTCTAATCCATTGACCACTTCCCAAACTTCAACCTCGATCCTAGTTCTCTGAAAAGTGGGTGCATTGCAAATTGTAAAGCATATTAAAGTTTCGAAAAGAATCTTATCGTATCATACATTAAGTTTCGAACTTTAGGTGGTAGAAATTTCTTGTACGTACCGCTACTGAACTTCAGTCCCTTATCATGAATTTATTAGAACCCGTAAAACTTATTCCAAAATTTAATAATGCAATGGACAACTTACATAACACACTTACCTGGAGCTTAAAAGAATGAGAAGAAAATTCAGTTTGATGCATTGACTTCTATTCAACCAAGAAAACTAATAATTTTTTAACTATTGTGCGAGGGGGATGTAACTTTTGTGTGTGCACGTGAGCCAGTACATGAAGAGAAAAGTAAGAGAGAAAAATGAGAGGAATGGAGAGAGAAAGAAAAGGTAGAAGTGAGCGTTGGTTTTGAGGCGATTATATGGTGGTTCTGAGGTTTGACCAATGATTATTGCTTTTTAGAAAATAGTCCCAAATAAGGTTTGTTACATGTTTTACCATACTAATACACGTCATATATGTGTAACTACCACTAGACTTTAAGGCAAGATTTTCACTTTTTGGAAGTCAAATCATATTCTAGTCAAATATGTTCCAATCACATAAATTTCTTTCTTAAAATATGTATAAATTATATTTTAATAACTATAATTATATACATATATTTATGTAAACACATCCGTATAAATGAAACTATTTAGCTAATTTGCTTTCCTAAAAGTAAGAAAAATTAGTCTTACCCTTAAATAGTTTTTTTGGCAAGTATATATAAAAGAAAAACATCTTTGTTTAATTAAAACCCTATTGGGTAATTTATATAGGCTGAAAAACTTAAAATTTTCAGAATTTGCATAATGGTCCCTAAGGTATGGATAGTTGAATAACTTGGTCCCTAAACATTCGAAATCTTATGATTAAACTTAGCCTCGGTTTGACAACCATTATTTCAAAACTCTTTTTTCTACATACTCATCTTCAACTACACATTCACATGATAAAATGTTCTATATATAAACCCAAAATTTTTCTCCACTTTATAACCACACATTCTTCCAAAAATCACTATTCAAAACTCAATTTTACCCAAATAATGGTTGTCAAAGAGGGGCTTAGTACTGGTTTAATTAGATGTTCAACTAAGTTTTATAGCATATGTAATTTTATCTCGCATTATGCTCAGGGCCTAATTGGGAGTTTTGGGGTATCAGTTACTAGGCGTTAAATACTGATTTTGGTCATTTGAGGGCTCCAATTTTCGGTGACTTTAGTAGCGATTTTAAAACAAGTTGTACTCATGCTTGGGAGTTCATTATCCAGCGGTTCTAAAAGTGTTTTAAAGAATAAAATTACATATATGATGGAAATTTTAATTTTAATTTCTGGTATTTTTTTTTTTTTTTTACTCATGAGTGAAATTTTTATTTATAATTAATTTTTTTAGTTATAAATATTTTTTTTACTTATAACTAAATTTTTAACTTTTAATTATTTTGTACTTATAAATAATTTTTTTCTTCTATGTAATGTTTTACTTATATGTGGATTTTGTTTTCAAGTAATTTATTGTATACAAGTGAATTTTTTAAAGTTGAAGTAACTTTTTTATACTTATAAGTAAACTTTTTTAGTTATAAGTTGTATTTTTTACTTCTGAGAATTTTTATTCATATAAGTGAATTTTGGCTTATAAGTAATTTTTAATTTTTAATTTATTTTTAACTTATAAGTGATTTTTATACTTATATAAGCATTTGTATAAATCATAAATAATTTTTTACTCATAGACAAATTTTCTATTTATAAATTAATTTTTATACATTTTAAAAAAAAAAAAAATCACTTATATACAATTTTTTACTAACAAATATGTTTGAAATATATATTTTTCACTTATAATGGATTTTTTTAACATGCATGATTAATTTAACATCGGATAAGAATTATATATGATTAATCATTATCCATTTCAATGCAATGCGCCAAATGTGCCCTAATTTCATATGATAATGCAACCCAGATATAAATGCAATAAAACTAAGTACTTAACCTCGCAACAGCATGTGACGGAATTTTTTTTAATATGTCTGTCTTATATCAACGCGCGATGATTTATCATTTAAATCATGACAACTCGGATCATGAATGATACATAATCATTCGAAGTGTTAAGAGAGAAACAAAGTGGACCTTAAATATCAAGGAGTCTTTATTCAGGGGCGGATCCAAATATTTTGTGTTGTGGGATCAAAAAGTAAAGTGTAATTTTTTTTTAAAAAAAAACAATATAATATTAATGAAAATAATTTAATACTCATTTTGATACTTTGAAAACGGCTTAATTTAGATCATTATCAATATTGTTAAATGGATTTTGCTACTTGTATAATTTTGTTTACCATTTCACTAACAGATATTGAGCTAACGGCGAGTAAATTAAATTGAATGTAGGAAATAAATGAATTAAAATAAAATTCACATTTAATCTATGAAAGTAAATCAAATTTAAATTTAATGTAAAAGTAATTTGAAGTAAATTTAATCTCTAACGATCCTAAAATTTTTGACATATTCCATGTAAAATTTCCTAATAAAATGATGTAAATTATATTAAAAATTTATCGTGCAAAAATAATAAACGTTAATGAAATAAATTTTTTTTTAAAAAAAGACGAGATAGACACCTCTTCTAAGATGTACTTTTGACGTATATTTAATTATTTTCGATATCCGTTTGGACCATGCAATATACGATCATCGGCGAATTTTGAAAGTTAACATATTATCGAAGTTCAAGAAATACTAGTTTGGAACGACCTACTTTGATACATCATAACTTTTGTTACGATTGATTGATTGTTTCGCACACCATTAAAAACTAGGTCATGAACACTTCGAAAAGGTATTAAAAATACAATATTTCGACTTCATTTGACATCACGTGATAAGTGTAACAAAGTAGTTTGTAAAGGGATCTAAACAACTACTTCCTAAAAAAAAATAAAAACCAAAATTTTTGTGGGGTGGGTCCGCCCCCGTCTTGATTTGAATGATAGTATTCAAGATTCCATTACCTAAGTGATTTGTATTATTACTTGAGTGTATAGAAAGCGTCCCACCGAAACATTTACGATGATAGAAGATTAAAAGCCGGTGACGTACTTGTCACAAAACTGAAAGCGACCCTACTGTTTTGGCGTGGACCTTGGATCTTCAGAGACAGCTTTTCTTTGCCTTACGTTGGTACCACAAGGAAACTGTCACTTCGTTAACGTAATTCCGAAGCCAACTTAATCCCAACAAGACAACTCCTCCTGTTCATAAGCATGCTTTACAGGTGCCTATGCATGCATGTGCATATGTGTTTGTTTTTTTTTATTTTTATCTTATTGATTGTGTCGTTTTTACATTATCACTTTGATAGAAATCATGGCACAAAGTGTGGGTGATGAATAGTGATGTTGGATACTGAAAACAAAGTAATTGTTTGCTTATCTCCTCATTCGCCCTTTTCAATGTGCTATTACCACTATGCAATTTTATTTTTTTTCTCCCATCGAAAAATTATCCTACGTCCAGAATTAGAAATCATAATTATATGCTATCGAAAGCAAAAAAATCATAGAAAGAAAATAGACAGACAAAAACCTGCAAGATTTGTAAAAATTCGACTCAATATGAGATTACGTCCTCATTCACGCAGTAGTAATTTATTATGATGAAAAGAATTTTATAAAAGAAAAGTTGCATACCCTTTTTTCTAAATTTATAAGAAAAATTGGGACAAAATCAAAATTATAAGTATTAAATTCATAAACTATACTTAGCCCATGTTTGACAATCATTATTTTCAAACTATTTTTTTTTACATACTCATTTCAACTAAACATTACACGGTAAAATATTCTACACATAAATCCAAAATTAACCACACCTTTTAACCACAAATTCTTTTAAAAATCATCATTCAAAATTTTTTATTAAAAATAATGGCCATCAAACAAAGTTCCGTGTATAAATTCTACACGGCGAGAATAATTAGACTTTACAACTTTATTCAAGTACTGAAGTTTCTAGATTTCTGCTATGGGTACAGGAATTCAAATTCCTGTACCCATAAATGATAGAAACAATAGGGGTGGGTGGGTGGGTTGA
>CAIGRT010008025.1:0-13195 GCA_903798405.1 Fraxinus platypoda
TGAAAAGTTTCACACCGATTTTCAGCCTCGTATTGGGACCGATATTTGACATAGAAAACGATCGAATTTGAAATCTGGCCTGTAAAATCCCATCCAGTATGAAATCTGTCAATCTGCAGGCATTCTCCCTTGAAAGCATCTCTTCGCATATGAATTCAGACTAGGAATATTAATTTATCTTGAAAAAAAATGTTAGATATTAATGGATTACCGATTGTCATGAACACTTAAAGAACACTAACTTACATGAATCGAGAATCGGAAATAAAGATTAATATGTGTATTCTGAAATTCAATGTATTCATCTCATAATTTGATAAAAACCACTTCTTTACATAATCATAGTTTAAGTTAGAATAAGTATCAACAAATAAACAAACTCTTTTGTGTCACGTAGATCGAATTTGATAGTAGTTAGTATTTATTCCTCGTGTGACGATACATGTAACTCACTATGTATTACTTATCAACGATTCTGTACGATCACGGAATTTTCTCGAACAATCGACTTGGCTGGGAAGAGCTCAATTTCTGACCTTTGAATATATTGTCCTATCGTTTTGACTTTTGGAAGTTGGTCCCAAGTTACCTTTTTAGAGCTCGGTCGCCAACGGTGCCTAAAAAGGAAAAATTGCGATACTTTAAATCAAAACATTAAAAAAAATGAATAAAAGTGTAACTACCTTGAAATATAGTGAAAAAAAACTATAGGCATTAACAATTTGGAAAGTTAGACCAACAAATAAAAATTAAAAACTGGAAAAAATTGTTGAGTTTAATGGGTGCTTTTTGGAATTGTTCATAATTTATTTAAATTATAAATAGATATAATTAAATAATTAGTATTTATAGATTCTAAAAATATATATAAATAAAAAATAATTTGATCAAAATTATTTATAATTTAAATACTTTCCAAACAAAAACATAAATCAAATATCAAAATAATTTTTTGACTCAACCTTCTTTACACCTCTAATATAATGTGAAAGACTTCTAAAATTTCAACCATACATGTATATTGTGGTTGACATCAAGATTTACACTCTTCTATATAACTACATCTACATCATTGATTTTGACAACAATCATAACATCGCTGTCCAGATTTCTTTCATATATGAGAGAATGTCAATAATAGTGTCAATGAGAATGTTAATATAGAGTTATTCTTAAAATTTTGGCTTCTTGTCCAGAAAGTTAGTCTTTGGTAGCGCACTAGACCCTCCACCCCATCTTTTCTCTCTCCCCCTGTATATTATGTTCTCTTTTTCATCGTTTTTGTCTGGTTTTTAGTTTAATAATATCCAAGTGTTCCTCACTATGCCATAGCTTTTCCACACACAATGATGGGATGGCACAAACATGAAAGGCGGCTTTCAAATTGGAGATTGCATTCATTATACATAATTCATTAATGACAACAACCATTGCATTATGATATAACCATCGTTTGATTCTCATTTTTTCAAATATTCTTTTTTTCAATAACACGTTCTTTGATAAAATAATATGCACGTGAATTCAAAAAAATTCCTTATTTTTTATTAATTTATTATTCCAAAATATATTTAATGCAAAAAAAAAGGCTCAAACAGGCCCATAATAATAATAATCCAACACTACCTTTCATTTAAAATTAAATTCTCATTTAATCTAGAGTAGTTACTAAGAAAATATATGTGTACCGAGCATCTTATAAATAATTATTACAAAAGGAGAATAGAATCACGGCCGAGATTTGAATAAAAGAATACTATACTCGTTATTGAATTAAAAGCTCTTTGTAGTTCAACCGAAAATAATTTCGTAATTAATATCATTAACTAAATGAACCTATATGACTCACTCTTGTAGCTAAATTAAAAATTGACCCATCGGCAATCGATACCAAAAAAAAAAAAAAAATTAATATTATTTGTATATCATTGTATACGAATTGATAATGTGAAAGAAAGAGAAGGAAAGAAAACGAAGTTAGTTAATATAATTCACATCATCAATTTGTATATCAATTTGTACACAATGATGTACAAGTAGCATTACTAAAAAAATCGATTGACAGCATACCTTTTTTATTGTTCACAATTTTAAAATATACGTGTATGAAATATTACTTTTCCTCGAACTTACGGTTTTTTTTTTTTTTTAAAGAAAAAAGATGATACTTTAACTATTAAAACATGAAGAAAATTTTAAGTAAAGAAAATAAAAAAAGAGGAGTCAAAGCCTATGTAACGAATCGACGGCTGCGATAATCTAGCAATGCATATCTACTAATCTTATGCCACCTCAACCAGCAGCGGCCCGACATGATTTATTTGGTGGGTCCGATGCTGACCATCATTTTACCTAACAAAATCAAATTGGTTTCGGGCTCGGGCCCATGAAATTCTCTTATTTCTAGAAAATTAAAAGCAAAAGGAATGATCACTTTTTTATAATTATAATTAATGAGGTTACTCTTTTCCTAAATTTCTGATAATTTTGGGGTATGGCTCAGAATTTGATCCCATTATCTTGGGATTAGGGCTGCTTACAAGTTGCAATGTTATCATATTCGTCCGTTTTGGTACATAATTTTTTTTTTTAAAAAAAAAAAATTAAATTCATTTTTAATCACTTATTTTTCAATAAGATAATTCTGTACGTCTATTCATATTTTTTTTTCCTTAAAAAATACGATTTTCTCAAAAATTCTACACAAAAAAGACCATTAATAAATATCTTTGAAAATTGATAAGTTAATCGGTATTTTGTTTTAATTGAATACATAGTACATTAAAAATACAAAAAAATTAAGAATGAATATGTGATGAATTGAATCAAAACAAAGATGTTAAATAAAAGAAATTGAAATGGTTTTTGAAAAAGTAAATGTGATACTAATTCATAATAAAGAGTAATCCTATATTGCATCACTATTATTTTATATGTCAGTAAATGATAGTTAATTGAATGGGTTTTATTCATTACATTTCATTGAGCTAGCATTATTCAAGAATAAATTATAAGAAAATAGTATGTGTTGTGCTTTTCGAATGGGTCTTATTCGGGTAGGTTTGAGCCCCCATTTTTTTTTTTAATGAGTTTTATGATGGTGATTTTTTTGCAGATGTGCGGTTAAAATATAGGAAATTTTTTTGGAATTGTATTACATTATCTAATTGAGAAAATGTTTTACTGAAAATGAGTTTGTAAAAAAAAAAAATGAGTTTTTAAAAAATGTGGTTCAAACAAGGGCTTAACTGACATTAATTTTCTTTTTTCTTTTGTTTTTTGTAGAAGTTTTTCCATGAAAGTATTTTAGTTACTGTTTAAAAATTAAAAGTTCGTATGATTGTGAGTATGAAATTTACATGAAAAGAAAATAAATTTTAGGTAATTTAATTGTTTAGAATTTATTTTTATGAAAATTATTAATTAAATGCGTTCGATTGATTTAGTTTTCAACCTAAAAAATATTATATTTGTTTTTATATTTATTTATTGGTAGATGAGAAATAGCAGATAGATGATAAAGAGAAAGAGAAAGAAATGATGAATTACCTGGAAAATAAAAAGCATCCCTCCCTAAAGAAATGTTTTTCTTGTTTTTGAGAAAAATATGATCACATGACCAAAAGTTGGAAAATATTTCTCATGAAAAAATGGTTAATCAAACACCCCAAAAGTAGATATATGGGTGAAAAAATAATATTTTTCATAAAAATTAGAGTCAATCAAACACACTCTAAGTTCTAAAATAGTTTTCTCTTTCCGAAATAACTTTTAGAATAAGTTATATTGGATCGACTTCATCTACAACTATAAACTAGAAGAAACATGTCATGACATTAATTAAATGGGCCTAAAAATAGCTTTTAAGTTTTAAAAACTCATTTTAACTTCTCAAAAAGATTTTAAATTATTGATATTGATATATATAAAGAAAATATGTTAAATAAAATAGAGCAAAAGAAGCAAAATAGAGGTCAAATTTTACTCTTAATTCTCAGGCGAATTTTGATTCCCTGCTTTTCTCCTTCTTTTGACTACGTACTCCACACCACCTTCTGCCATTTCTATCTATTTTCTCTCTCTCTCTCTCTCTCTCTCTCTCTCTCTTTTCTACTACTGTCGCCGGAGCCGGTTCTCCACTTCCGGCCGCCGGAGAAAAGTTCGATCACTCGTCTTCCATTCAAGAACCACTACACTGTAACACCGTAACAGCCAGGTGTGCTTTGACATTCAGGCTTTAACTGAAGCCAGTTTTGCAGATCCAGGGCAGTGAAAAGGTGGTGAGTTGGGTTTAGTAGAATGCTCGAGAGTGTTCTTATAATTCAACAGGCGGGGATGAAATCGAGCTGGTATCTGTGCTCTCTTTTATCTATATATCTGTCTGTCCATATAATATAATGTCTCTCTATATAAGTGTATTATGTATATATATGCGTTCAATTCAAAGATTGGAAATGGGATCTTTGTGTTAAGACTGTGTTTTTGTAACTCAAAATGAAAGATTTTTCGGGTTTCCATTTCTGGCGTTTTTGGTGTGAATATAATTACCCAAATTACAATAGTCATTTTTATACACAAAGAGTGACTAAAATGCCTTTTTATTATTCCAAATTACAAACCAGAAACAAAAACCCTTTCTCGTCTATATAGATTGTGAAAGCAATCGATGTTGGCCGCTATTATGTAAAGAAGAAGAAAAAAAAAAAGCATAAATTCTTGTTTGTGTTCTAGTCTATTCGATACTGCATACCATACTGTACAATGCACTTAGGAAAACAAATTTTCTGGAAAAATTTGTTGGTTTTCGTGTGAATGTTGTAAAAAGAGTGCTAATTTTTCTAGTGGGATATTATAAAATTATGGTCTTTGACTTCTTTATTTAGCTTAATACATTATTCTGAAAACATCACTGCACCATCTGATTCGACCTTGGAAAAACAGAGAACCAGTCCGGTTATTAGCTATTTTTATTACTGGTTCGACCCTTTTTTGAGTTCATGTCTAGGCCAGTTTGTAAAACATGCGTTTAGAAGACGTTAACATAATGAAACATAAACGGCCTTCTTTTAACTGTAGAATTGGCCAAAAAATTGGTCAAAATGGACCTTGAGTTGGGTCAAATTGACCCTTTCTAGATTAAATTGGCCCCTCAAGTTGGACCCAGATTCGCCTGTAAACTACCCAATGCACATGCAAAATTGAAGAAACCAATTGAAATTCAAAGTTTTCGATCAAATTCCAGATTTAGATAGTGTCTCGTGTACCTCTCTTCAAAATCTCTACCTTAATAACTAGTCAATCGATGAAATGTAGTTGCTATTTGTATTATGAGCAATAGATTGTTGGTATTGTGTTACGAGCACTTGAGTAGAACTCACATTTCAAACCAACTTGTAAGGGGTGCCAATGTGCTTGTAAGCTCATAAGATAAGCCTTCCACATGCAATCTAATACCTTTGCTACAAGCACTAGGTAGAACACCTTCTTGAAGCCCGGCTTATAAGAGAGCATGTCCAATGTACTAATAAGTGTACAAGACAAGTCTTGCATGAGCAATGTGAAACTCAGAAGTAGTTGTTACATTTCACCTAGGAAATGTACAGCAACCTATTTCCCCAATTAAGGACTTTATAGAACTAGTCTTCTACTGAAGTAGCCCTCCTCCTGCTGTCATTTCCACAAGAAGAGGTGTTTGATCTAATACTATTGTTATCAGTACCTCTAAGGCAGACCTTCGACGAGTGATGCGACACTCACAAAGTTAAGAGTTAATTTGAGGAATTTATATAAAACACTGGGGGTGGATGGATGCACAGAAGAGGGGATGGCTTGTCGATTTTCTTGTGGTCTATGTGTTTTATTATAGTTGTCAGTATACAATTGAATCTTACTAATCCATCAAATTTCGGGTGTTTGTATATGTGTTTGTGCGTGCTTTAGAGAAAGGAGTAAAAGTGATGGAAGAAAGAAAACCGGTCTTCTTTCTTATTCTCGAGAGTTTTGTACTTTCTTTTTCAATTATATGCAGGAAGAGACTGCCAGAGAAGAAGCAACTAGGAAGCTAATTACGATTTAAAATCTTTTTGTTAGATGGCTAGTTAAGGAAATGTTAAGGTAAGAATATTTTTCACTTTCTGTATTTAGAAGGGCCTTTTTAACAAATTCCCCTAAGAAAAGCATATCTATGAGGTATTTAAGAAAAAGGTGGCTTAGATTCAAAAAGATGTCAGCCAAGTTTTACTGCTATCTTACTTCTTGATGGACTAAACTGGACAAATTGGATGCTTTTACTAATGTTAAATGGATTATCTGTCTCTGAATTGAAAGGCGTGCTTCATTACCTAAAGGTGAAAAGTTTAGTCTAGGTTCGTCTTTCAGTGATTCAGATACAAAATGAAGGCTTGATAAGTTCTAAGTTTGCATTAAAAAAATCTACATAATAGGCTTGCATAACATAGATTGTTTACAATACTTCCTACAGTACACTGGAATTAGGAGGCTTTCTAAGGTCGCTAATGTTGATCATTTTACAAATAATTATTTCAACATCCACAAAGGTTAAATGTAACTGTACTGTGATTGCTTGCTGAATTGATACTGCTTTCTGTAAACCGCTTATACCTAATATATGATTGCTTAAAACCAGCGATGCATCATCTAATGGATTTTTATTTTTATTTTTTAAATATAACCACCGTACAGTTGGTTTATTTAATATTTTATCAAATCCGTTCTTATCTAACAATCTTACTTCGACTTTGTGACATGGAAATAATAAGTTTTAATGTTAGAATTGCAGGACTAAACATATTCAATTTGGATTTTTAGTAGCGGTGAAAGAAATTTGAGGCTAGCTTCAATTTCAAGAATTATCCCTGGACAAAAACAGTGAGAGAGATCTAATTTCATGTTATAGAACTTAAGCTTGATCACAATTGGTAGGTTACCGGGTTATTCAAATAAGTTGTGTTTTCGTGGTTTGAAACTATGCTTGTAACTATTCCTCCATCCCCTTCTTTTTGTGTTTTCACGGCCTATATTCTGCTTAAAAGTTCACTTTTATCATTTCTTACCAATTTGGTTCGAAGTTCCAACAATATCTGCATTATGAGAAGGATTATTTATCTTTCTGTCTCATATACAACAATGTGAAAAGTGTTGAACGACCTCAGCTTAAGTTAAGACTGGAAACATTTATTTACTTTGCATTTAACATGCCCCTCGCGTTCATGACAACTCCATTTTTAAAAGGTCTGACTCGTGCCTGATTTTCATGAGTGAGTGGTGGTGAGACTTGAACCCATGTTTTTGGCTTGCTCTGGTATTGTGTTGAACAATTTCATGTAAAAGCTTAAACTGTTAGAGATGAAACACATTTCTTATTGAGATTTAGCATTCTATAAAATTTCCCTTGATGTGATGGGCGATAAACCGAATTTCATTTAATGATTATTACGTTTTGATTTTGTTTTTTATTAAGTTGTAGCTATGTCATGTTGTATTTTTAGATCTGCAAGGACAGAGTAGAGATGGAGATCTGGATAGTTGGTCTTAAGGCATTGATATCACCTCTTCTAGCTGGGCTCTCATAACTTGATGTATAGAGTGATCAGCCTCTGTTACGCAATGTAAGTCTTGCAACCTCCCGTACCTATCACTGTGTCTGCTCTCTTTTTTGCACCTTATATCTGGCGTGATGAAGTAATTTTTTTCACTTTTGAGTGTGATAACCGAGTGATTGAATTCAGATTTTACCATGCTTCTATCGTGCACATTTGTATATGTTATTATCTAGTCTTGCAGCATTAACACTTGGACACCAGTATAAAAGCTTTTTCAGTTACTTTTATTTCCTTGGATACCTGTTGGCTAAAATCTCGTTCTCATTTCTAGTTTGGATAGCTTCTAATACCTTGTCATGTAACTGGTATACCTGTGTGCTCCTATCAAATTTTTGTTATGATTTTATGTTGCTATGGTGGTGGCGGGATGAATCTCTGCCTGCTCTGATACCATGAAATATAAATCCATCTTGCATGTGTAGAAGACTTGATGTAAATGAATTAATATGTCCTCTCTCTAGTAACTTAAGCTTTTAAATGAGGGGTTTCAACAAACTATGAATCACTTCTTGTTTGATGTGGCTAGACTGCAGACGGAAATGGAATAACCTCTACAATCTATCATGCGTTTGGCTGAATATATAAAGTAAGTAATTCACTTCTATAAGAATTAAAAATTCTACATTTTGGTACTTAATTTGTCTTTTGAATTGTGCTAAGCATTATTTGAATATCAAGCGGTGCTATCAAAATATTTGAATTTGGATATTATTTTGGTGATTTGTAAACATTTTCATCACATTTAACTTGTGGTTTCCTAATCATATGTTCCAGGATAACAGAAATTTGACATCCAATAGTCCAAAGAGTTCTGTTATTTTGAATATTCTTCTTTCAAGAGCTATCACCCAAATGATTCTGTTGCATTCAGAAAGTTCACATGGAGCTTTTGGCCAGACAAATATGCTGCTGAAAGTATCTGGTTCAGATGCTTTTCGGGTTAGTGTTTCTAGTGCCCCCAGTACTTCTAGTCAAGGTTCTGCACCAGATGATTCCAATGCTTTGGGGGATGTTTATATGTGGGGCGAGATTATATGTGACAATGTTGTCAAGTTTGGGCCAGTGAAGCATTCAATTTCTGAGAGCAAAAGAACTGATGTGCTTCTTCCCAGACCACTAGAATTGAATGTTGTACTGGATGTACATCATATTGCCTGTGGAGTTAGGCATTCTGCCGTAGTTACTAGGCAAGGTGAAATCTTTAGTTGGGGTGAAGAATATGGTGGACAGCTTGGCCATGGAGTTGGGAAAGATGTTACTAAACCTCGTCTAGTGGAATCTTTATCTTTTTGCCACGTTGATTTTGTTGCATGTGGAGAGTTTCATACTTGTGCTGTTACAACATCTGGTGAACTGTATACATGGGGAGACGGGAGACATAATGCCGGGATCTTGGGTCAAGGCACTGATGTCAGTCACTGGATACCAAAGAGAATTTCGGGTCCTCTTGAGAGACTCCACATTGCAGCTGTTACTTGTGGTCCATGGCATACTGCCTTGTTATCCTCAACTGGACAGCTCTTTACATTTGGCGACGGAACTTTTGGAGTTTTGGGCCATGGAAATAGAGAAAATATTTTGTATCCGAGAGAGGTAGAGTCTCTAGCTGGGTTGAGGACAATTTCTGTTGCATGCGGAGTTTGGCACACGGCTGCTGTGGTTGAGGTCATTGTAACACAGTCTAGTACAAGTGTTTCGTCAGGTAAACTTTTCACTTGGGGTGATGGTGATAAAAACCGCCTCGGTCATGGTGACAAGGAATCTCGACTGAAACCTACTTGTGTGACTGCTCTAGTCGATTACAATTTTCACAAAATTGCCTGTGGCCATAATTTGACTGTTGGCCTTACAACGTCTGGGCGTGTTTTCACAATGGGAAGTACAGTTTATGGTCAGCTTGGAAATCCTCGATCTGATGGAAAGTTACCTTGCTTGGTAGAAGACAATCTTGTTTCTGAATCCGTTGAAGAAATTGCTTGTGGTGCATATCATGTGGCTGTGTTAACATCCAAAAATGAGGTCTTTACGTGGGGAAACGGGGCTAATGGAAGGTTGGGCCAAGGTGATATAGAAGATCGTAAAATGCCATCACTAGTAGAAGCTTTAAAGGATAGAAGCGTCAAATTTATTGCTTGTGGTTCAAATTACACGGCCGCTGTATGTCTTCAAAAACGGGTTTCTGGTGCCGATCAGTCTCAGTGTTCAGCTTGTAGACAGGCTTTTGGCTTCTCAAGAAAGAGGCATAATTGCTACAATTGTGGACTAGTACACTGTCATGCTTGCAGTTCAAGAAAAACATTACGAGCAGCATTGGCACCTAATCCCATCAAACCGTATCGTGTCTGTGATTCCTGTTTCGCTAAGCTCAGTAGCCGGAGAGATGCTGTACCACGCATTTCAGGTGAAAGTACTGATGCAATCGAAAGGGCTGATCTACAATCGACCAAGTCGGAAACGCAGTCCAATTTTGATTTGATTAAACGTTTAGATGCAAAAGCAGCCAAGCAAGGAAAGAAAGCCAATACATTTGCATCAGGTCGTTCATCTCAACTACCTTCTTCGTCACAGTTAAGAGATGCAGTTATGTCTGCAGATGTTGATGTGCTGCGATCTGTACAAAAACCAATTCTTACACCATCTAGTGTTGGTTCCAGATCTGTTTCACCCTTCTCCGGAAAAACCAGCCCCCACCGATTTGCAACACCAGTTCCTACAACGTCGGGACTTTCTTTCTCTGAAACAAATACTGATAGTTTGAAGAAGATGAATGAATTTCTGAGTCGAGAAGTACATAAATTGCGTGTACAGGTACGTACAGAAGTTTCTATAATTGTTTTCCTTTTACATCTTTATTTACTGAATATTTCATCTTTACTCATTTTTTTTCCTGATCATGAACTTCATTTAGGTTGAGAGCCTTAGAAATAGATGTGATCAACAAGAATTGGAACTCCAGAAATCAGTGAAGAAAGCTCAGGAAGCAACAACATTGGCTGCAGAGGAATCTGCTAATTGTAAATCTGCAAAAGAAATGATAAAGTCACTCACGGCTCAGGTTAATTCAGCTTCATTTTTATGTTTGCTCTTATGTCTTCGTCTTTCAGGAATAATCACCCCCGGAAACTTTTATTTCTTGAGTCTGTGCATGTGCTTCTTCCAGAAGCTCTCTGTACACAATCTCTCGAATTAAAAACAAAACTTTTCAGGGTAGTTATTCCTGTTATCAAATGATTTTCGCATATTTCCACGCACGTATGTGTATAAAGAAATTGACCCCTCTTATATTCTCTTTGTCCAGCTCAAATATATGACTGAGAGATTGCCACCAGGGGTTTATAATCCTGATTACATCAGGTTGGCTCAGCTACCACATACTACAGACTATCCTGTCTCTGATGGAGAAAGGAATTCAAGATCTGATACAAATACAATCAATGGCTCTTACATGGCCTCGCACACAGGAATTAACTCCGTTACTGTAAACGAAATGCGGGGTCCTGCTGAATTGCTTGGGGATGCTATTGGGAGAAATAAAAATGACTCTAGTGCTCAGGAATTCGGACTATCCACCTTAAATGGAATGAATGACGACTTAAATGTCCAACTTTCTAATGGACATAGTGTCCAGGGTTACACAAGTAGTGTGCCCGATGGTGTTGACACTAAAGAATCCCAACCTGTCAAAGGTGGTGATAATGGCTTGAAATCTAGAGACTCGGTGGTTGCGGGTAATTCTAGTCAAATTGAAACCGAGTGGATTGAACAATACGAATCTGGTGTGTATATAACACTCGTAGCGCTTCCGGATGGGACAAGAGATCTCAAACGTGTGCGTTTCAGGTAATAGGCATTGTCATTTCTAGCTTTAGTCGACATTGCTTGCTGTTTTTATACTGTTACCGAAAGATGATAACTTGCAATATTAAGGAAGGAAATTTGCAGCTGCATGCCCCCGACCTTTCATAAATAAAGTACATTGGTCCCCACTAGAAACCGTCATTTATTCTGTACTTGTATGTCTTCCCCGAATGGATCTGTAGCCGTTAATTAGGACGTGATTATAACGTAAAGTGTTTCTTCTTTGAAATGTTAAATGCAGCCGGAGAAGATTCAAGGAGCACCAAGCCGAGACTTGGTGGTCAGAGAACCGAGAAAGAGTATACGAGAGATACAATGTTCGTGAATCATACAGGTCATCAGCTTCTGGACAGGCTGCAAGGGGCTGAAGGTGCGTGGCTTTGAAAATTTAAGTGCAAAAGGAAGTTTAAGAAATTCATTTAGGCATAACTTCTCATTGCTATTCTAATGAAGCAAAGCCTCCTGTTTTGGCCTTCTCAATTTTTATACCGTCTTTCAAATTTTCTTCTTATTTAATTTCTGGGACATCCACTTGTAGATTTAATTATTTATCATAACTATAATTATGGTGGAAAGTTCTTGTTCCTTGTTTTTCTTGCTAGACTCTAAAGCAGCATAATGTAGTTGGGTCGAAAATGTCTCCAAAGCAGACAACTAACTTGATAATTGGAGTCGAAGCTTCTGCTAGCTCCTTCCAGTGGCAGTGAAGTGCTCTCTCTAACCGGAGAAGTCATTCCATCTCTCAAAATGTCGGCAAATTTCGACCTCAATAGAACTAGTTAGGCGTGGATGTGATTTCATTTGGTTTGGTTTGGTTTGGTTCTATGATTTGTAATGTAACATGGCTTATAAAAAACTCTTATCGTTTTGCATGAGGTTGAGAAAAAATCAAGAATCAAGACCCTTCTTTTGTTCCTTGCAGGCGATTGAAAAATAAAGAAATGGTTAATGTATTACAATTAGATGACATCTCTGTCTTTAGATCAAGCTCATTTACGTTGTTATTGTAGAATAAGGTGCTCCAATCCTTGATGAAATCCGGGCTCAGCTAACGACAATCGACCACCACAAATGTCAAACCCAATCCCAAACCAAAACCTCCTAAAAAATTGGCTGCTCACGAGTTTGCCCACAAAGGGCAAGGTGTGGAATATGGTAGCCCCAAGGTTTAGCCACAAAGGCTAGAGAAGGGGAGAAGAAGACGGCACAGTCGAGCACCAAGCAAGACCGGGAAGCACAAAGCCAAGGAACCAAGGAACGCTGCCTTTCTCTACAACACGGCTGCCAAACTCACACCCTCTCAATATCAACAGAAACATGCAGCCTATATAATGAAAGAATGGGCTTTTAGGTTAAAGAATGGTAGGGGCCCAATAGGTAGTTTAAATGGGTTATCAACCGAAAAGCCCTCCAAGAGTTTTGAGTTGGGCCATGAGTAGCACTAATTAAGTTAGGCTACTTCAAATGGCTCAATAGGTTGTAGGGTCGGTCTGAACAATTGTGATGTCGATATTTCACTTCACTCATTGGCTGAAGCCTATGAAGTATAATCCAAACAAAATCGGTTTAATATCATTGTCCGAATTTATTGGGTATCAATACTCAACAAATCTCCACCTAGTGGTGGCAATGGGCCGAGCTGAGCCGGCTCGGCCCATGCCCGCACGAGCTCGACTCGTGAGCTCGTGGCTCGTTGGGTTTTGGGCGAGCTCGCC
>CAIGRT010008044.1:0-10381 GCA_903798405.1 Fraxinus platypoda
GAAATTTGATTTATTTTCCGCTGTGTATGATAAGTAAATTCCCAACAGTATAGATATTGTGCATAAATCAGTAGCAATAAGAAGAAATTAAAAACATGGTAAAATTTTCTCCAATACCAAAAACTATTTAACTAGGAAAAGCAACATTTGCCTGCGTTGGGGGTCTGTTCTCTTTACTATTTTCAAATCGTTTTCTGTTTTCGATTTTTCAAAACGTGTTCTCTTTCCTATTTTCGAAAACGCATTTTTGAAAACAAGTTAAAAATTTACAATAAAAACTCAAAACGACAAATTTGTCGTTTTGGATGTAAGTCGTTTTGGATGTAATCAAGCCAAAATTTTCAAAATCCGTTTTGGATGTTTTCAAAACAACTTTTCAAAATGTCAAAAAGAACACATTTTCAACAATCTCAAAATAGACACTTAAAACACAAAATTCAAAATAAATTCAAAACTCAAAACACAAAATTGAAATACAAAGAGAACAGCCCCTTAATTTTCTCATTCGCAGAGACATATTTTGTTCAAAACAAATAACTTGAATATAACAGTGTTGCGTGTTAGTGTATCTAACAGATGTTTATTAACTAAGTAACCAGCTGGTCCTGCTCGTCATCCACGAAGTATTTATGCTAATTATGGGATAATATTTGTTCTATCATGTTTCTTAAAATTGTTATAATAGTAGATTTCTAAATGCACGTTTTCAATTAGTTCACTTTGTTGGAGAAGTAGCTTCACAAAGGATATAATGAATTGCAGGCATCAGATTCGACTCTTTCTAGGGAACAAAATAGTTGTGTGCTTCCCCATTTTTCTTGTCTTGGTTCAAGAAAAAATAATGCGTGCACGGCAGTCAGAAAAGATGATAAGTACTTAGTAGTTTGAGTTAGCTAGGGGGGTAGAGAAACCATTACTTATGGGGCACAATTAACTCCCATTGAAGTACTAATAATAATTAAGCAAAATAACTGGCAATTTGAACTTCTGATAGCCCATAGATTATGAAAAAAATATGAGATTCTACATGATTCAATATCAAAACTGAATATCAAGAAATGTCACATGAAGATCCTTCTGTATAATTCTCGAAAAAAAAAAATATATATTACCTCCACGATTGATGTTTGATATCCTATTTTCAGTGAAGCTATCTTTTCAACTGCAAATTGATTATGTGACTTTTTCTTCTGCCTCCAGTACTTGTTTCGATGAGCAGCATGAGCTTGTTATGCATATTAAATATGAGGTTCCTTGGTTTATTTCATTTGCCGAAGATATAGTTTTAGCTGATGAGATCCAGAGGCACATAGATCCTAAGTTTTATTTTAGGAGGAGTTTAGAATCAAAATGTTTTAGTTACATTAGAACTGAGATAATTGAATGCAACATCATTTTAGTTAAGAGTACAAATAAGGATGATAGCAGAGTTACTGGTTGTCAATCATGCGTTCCAGGGGACGAGTGTTTTAGGTATTCAGGTTCAAATTCAATTATTAACAAAAAATGAGAAGTTGAAGAGGATGATTGGATGATATGGAGAACTGCTACAAAGTTCAGGTGTTAGATATTGCTCTTTCAGGCTGTCTTTGTAGTATTTTTCCAGGTTGACTAATGAAAAGATTGCCTTTTCTATCTAAACTGGAATGTGTCCAGTGCTCCCAAGATCATATAAGCATTACAAATTGTTGTAATGCAGCTCATCTTACTGAGATCTTTTGCGAAAAAAGGTGAGCGACATACTTCCTCATTGTCAATCATTAAAAATTATGCTGAAATTCCTTTAGAAAATTAGAGTTCGCTAGCACTATTTCAATTTAACATATAAGGTAAGACAGTTATGAAGGCTTAAATGATTTATGGGCAGCAGAATACCTGTTTCTGAAAGTTCCACTCTTCCTCCTTCAAATGTTAAAAGGGAATATATGATAGGTTCATGCCAACCGAGAAGAATCACACTGTTCTATTATTACCCCATGTATGTACCAGATGCAAAGCGAGCATCTCAACAAGAAGTCCAACTGCGAGCATTTTAATTGCAACTACTTGATAAATGATGTTTGAGATGGAGTTATCAGAGCTTCTGAGTTAGTTTCATCCCCAACATAGTACACCTGAGTTCTAAAAAGCTCTTGTTCTACTTGTATCAATTCACAAATCTTATGATCATGCAGCAAATACATCAACTCTTTCTCGGTTTCTACAGCCTGAGGCCCTGAGATAAGGCTGAGAAGTTTTATTCACCTTAAAATTATATTGAACAAGCTAGGAGTAGATGTGAGCATCAGCCAACAATCTCTATGATGTAAACCATCTTGTTTCTCATTATGAATATTAGCGGTGGCAATGGCTCGGCTTGGCCCAATCACCCACGAGCTTGGCTCGTCAAAGTGATGAGCATAGCTCAAGCTTGTTTGCTTGGCTCGGGCTCGTTTTGAGCCTGAGCCGTCCATAAGCTTTGCTTTGACGAGACGACGACCTATTAGGCCCTTTTGCCACAAACGAGCCCGAGCCGTCCATAGTCCGTGCTTCGACGAGCCGGCGAGCTACTAGGCTCTTTTGCCACCTCTACTGCGTTTCACATTTGTTTCCTCCTATCATTCCTCTCTAATTTACTCAACTTCCTCTAATTTAAAGTTGTACAACCCCACAATGATTGTTGTTAGAATAGTAGGCTTTCTGAAAGTCCACTTAATTTGGAACCGAGGGTTAATAGGGATTCCTTAGAGACGTTTTAATTTCCCTTGTGCCTAAGAATTTGAGTGTCCCAAAGGCGATAAATGAAATAGAGTTAAACTCATAAGCCCTAATTGGTTCCGAATGCTACTGCAGAATAAAGTTTCAGATCCAATTTAGTATTAGATTGATTTTTGACATAAATCAATTTTGATGCCTATGATTTTTTATGGAAGCACGATAATTCCTTTCATGTAGTACAAAATAACATTTGTTAGCTCACTATGACACTCAAACGTTGAGACCTAGGGTGTTTAACTAAGCCATTGTTTGATTTTGTTAAAAATCAGATTTTTAGTAAATTTTAATAAAAATTGATAAAATGTGTAGTTGAGAAATTATGAATGTCTTGAAATATATCATTAAAATTAATTATTAATTTTATCTTAAACTTTTATCAAATTTTTTATCTAAATCAAACGGAGAGACTAAGGATCCATTTTGCATGACTTTTGCTTTTTCTTTTGCCTTCTATAGAAAAGGTTTTGAAGAAAGTTATTTTAATTTTCGTTTGAAAACTAATTTTTAAAAGAGTTTCAGAAGTACTTTTAGAAAAAGTCACATTGGACCAACATTCTCTAAAAGTTCTTTTAAGTTGAAGAAACATTTTCATAATATTAGTCAAATTGGTCCAAAAGTTACTTTCAGGTCTCAAAAGCTCTTTTTACTTACTCTAGACGGGCTCTAAGTAATCGTTTGTGAAGACATGATAAACTTCAAGGAATAAGTTGTAAATAAAGTTTGAAATTTCTTACAAACTCGTGTATATTTGTCAATGGAACACGCTTCTCTTTCTCTGTAGGCACGCACAGATGCAATGGAATTGATCTTGAAAGTCAAAAATTTTTATGGGTTTTCAGCATTGATTGCCATCCTTGCGTTAAATTATCTTGACACGTTTCTTTGTAGCATCCATTTTCAGAAAGAGAAACCATAGATGATCCAACTTGTAGCAGTGGTAGTGATGGTTTTGAGGTGGAGGTGAGTATGTGTGGGGTAAATGGAGAAGATGAAGTTGATTTTTTAGTTTTTAATTTTAATTATTTGATTTTAGTTATTTTATTAGAAAACATGTAAAGTTACAATTTTAACCTTTTAAAATTAGTTAAAATTATTGTCAAAGTCAATTATTTGATCAACGAACGGTCAAACTAACAGAAATCATCTATTTGGACTTCAGCTGCGACATTTTGAAAAGATTTGATACCGTAGGTTGCACAAATGAAAAGTTTAGTACCGTGGGTGGCACAAATTAAAAGTTTGGACAAAATCTGCAACTAAATAAAATATTTGATACCACTGCTACAATTATCCATATTTTAAATACGATCAAGGCCAACGGCAATAGAATAATGATCGAGTCACCACTCACCAGCCTCGTGAAGTGGTAGTTCATAATCACACGATTCCCCCGTCAAATAGTATGAAGCCATTTCATTGAGCCATTTGGCTGCTTTCTCTCTCTATCTCTCTCGCTCACTCTCTTTACCAAACAAACAGCATATTCTTCGTGAAATCTCCAAAGCCATGGGACAAATTCTTGAGAAACTCAAAGGTATAATTCTACATGAAATTCGCCTTCAATTCTTATAGACCTACACTTGATTTGGTTTTCTGCTTTATATTGTATCGTGTTGGCTTGCATCTCTTCGTTGACTTTCGATGCTGCAACGATTTATCATTCTTTTATCTCGTGGATAAATATATGTTATAGTCGATCTTATGTTTTGATTTATACAATTTTTTACGCATTGTTATAGTGTGTATTTATTTCAATTTCAAGATGAATTGTTTCCGAAATTAACTTTTATTCTGTCTAATTATATAAAGGGTCGACTGTTCTAGGGAAAGTTATTTATATTATTGGATCTGTTAGTAGTCCATTTCAATACCGTAATTCATTGTCTACCTCACTAGTCTAGTATAGCAAGACTATTGAGTCCTCTTGAATATGTAACTGCAGATGCCAAATACTGCTGATTGGTTAATTTGGGAGCATCTTTTTGTTCAATAGGCTCTTTTAATAAATGTTTATTTCAGTAACAATGGAAATGGTATGTTATAGGGTGTATTGAGCTTAGGTTGTTGGACTTTCTAATCAACAAGCAGAACAAGGTGTCGAGGGCAAATATAAGAATTAATTAGGCATTCTTTTCCCAAAACTGATGGAAAGGAAATTATCTGTTATAAAGATTTTTTTTCTATGCTTTTACATCCTCCCATTCATTTTAATCCCTTGGATAATGGTGAAAGTTTCAATTTCGTGTGAGGAAAATAAATTACTAGGAAGCTTGAAATAATTGTTTGATTCAATTTTATTAATAAGTTCTGTCAGCAGATCATTTCAATCACTATCTGGCAGGTCTCTCATGGTCTTTTAAAATTAAAACGTGATGCGTACTCAAATGCTTTGCACATAACTTTGACATCTGAACTACACACGCTAGCAGGCCATATTTTCTTGTACATAGCTAAGTGAATATTGAGAAAGTATAAATCTGATCTCTAATAGCTGAAGGAAACTTCGGTCATTCACTATAAAATAATCCTTTTCTGTTGGCTTTTTCAAGTCAATGTCTGATACTTCTGTCTGTTATCTATTATAATACAAATAGTAACTTGAATAGAATTCTCTTTTCCAGTTTGGCTGATTCCCAGCTAAACATGTTTCATCCATCTTGTTATGTTGGTAAATTAAATCCTTTATAACCTATACAAGGGTGAACTATTAGCTTTCTTGTCTTTCCTTTTTACTTGTATTTATTGTTAAGTTGTTTATTGGATTAGTACTTTGAAATTTAGTTTGCATATTGGGTCTTAATTTCTATTGTTAAAACCTCGTTTTGCAATTTTATACAGGAGCTAATTTTCGTACGATAAATCTCGAACTATGGAAACATCAAGTTAATTTTAGTAATATCTAGTACTAGCAGTGTTGTGGACTTAGGGTATTCTGTAGAGAAGATTCTGGATGTATTGATGAAATGATTTTCTCTGATTGGAACACTTTATAATTTATACGACATGGTAGTAGGGGAAAGTGAACTGGGAATTTTAGCTCGCATGAGTCAGTTTAAATACATGCAAATCACCTGTTTGACATTGAAAGCTACTGGCTTGAGCCTAGTGGAAACTTATTGGGTTGTTCCATGATTGGACTTGAGAAAATATATGCATCTAGACACTCTTTATACATTTACAAATTTACTAATATGTGATTTTCTTTCCTAGATGTGGACTGTGTATTCAGCAATATCCATTAGTCAAATAACATAATTCTATCTTATGCAGTGGCGGATTTGCAATAAATTTCAAATATGTTATTTTGCCAAGGTTTTTTTCAAGATTTTCAAAAAAGTCCTCATAATTTTCAAAATTTGCCCCCCACAATTATTTTCTTCTAGCTCCGCCCCCTGATCTCAAGTATACTTGTGCATGTTTGTATTTCATGCAGGTAATGAATGGAAAGAAAAGCAGATTAGAAAGATAACTGACAAAATTTTTGATCATTATAAGAATGAATCTGGAAAGGCCAATATGACATTTGAGGAGCTCCATATTGCTGTTCTACTTGTGTACAAGTAAGATGCTTTACCTGCATATTATTTGTATTTATAGCAACTTACTTTTGGATACTAATTATTGTATATAACTGTTTCCATGTTGTAGTGATATTAATAAGCGTTTACCTGGACCTCATTTTGATCCTCCCACGAAGGAGGAAATTAAGATTCTGATGCAGGTATGTCGTAGAGTTTTTTATTCTTCATGTAAGATTTCTGAATGCAGGTATATATAGATATATCTAATTTATTTAACGTAAAGATTTAAGAGCTCTACTTGTGATAAATTACGAAGCAGCAATTAATCATTGAAAATCTAAGTGCAGAGATGGTGGTGATTCTTATTATGAACTTAATGTGCCCCTACACCTCTTTCTCAATGTTTGACTACTAGGACATATTTGGTAAGAGGATTGGATAGTATTCCACATTATGAAGGAAGAAAACAAGTTGTTTGGTCATTATACTATCCAATCATATCTGGTCACCAAACATGCACCTAAGGCACTTTTTTTTTCAGGACAGGTAGAGTTATTTTTCCTTCTTCATTTGTTATATCTAGCGGGATCTCCGGTACATTCATGGTCACCAATCCTGCTGCTGTCCATTGAGAACTCTGTTAATTTTCAATTGTGGGTGATTTGACCATTAAGTCTAAAAGAGTCTTTTTGTCTTAATATAAACCTATGTATAATGTATCCATTTGATTTTATATTGATTGGTGAAACTTGAAGATTTATTTGTACTATATAGCCTTGAGGATTTTTTATTGATATTGGGTACCTTTCCAATCAATGGCTTAAAGAATCTCAAGCATATTTGGATCTAAGTGCTCCATTTCAGTCTGTTGAATTGAGACTCGATCCATCATTTTAGAACGGAGTTACAGAATTACTTGGAATGCACCATGATAAAAGATGAAAGTCCTCTCTCTCTCTCTCTCTCTCTCTCTCTCTGAGACTCAATTTCACTGCAGTCTGCAGAGGTAACCAGAGTTATAGGTTGATAACCTACATACTTGGGTCAGTATTCTTGCTTGGTCCAAAATGTGTGCTTATGCTACAATTTAAATACGGAATTCTGATTCATAAGTTGGCAGTCACCTGTTTATATTAGCCCTATATGGACCCAACATCTTTGCCAGATACCATCATATGGTTCAAGACCTCATGGTATACAGTGAACTACTCACACCAATAATCCATAAAGTTTGTTCTGATTCAATTTGTCGCGTACATCCATCACCAAATGTCAGACATGAACCAAATTGTAGTTTTTAAGAGGTAACTACTAGGCCTATTTTTCTACATCGTCCAAAATTATGCAAATCTCCAAATTCATGCGCAAATTAGGAATCCCCACACCTGCCGTGGGACAACATATTCGGGATATTACAATATGTTATGTATATGTAGATTTCATAAATGATAGAATGCATAACTTAAGCTGACTTTGACTCGAACAGTATTAGTTTGGTCCATAACCAGCAGTTGCCGTGTGAGGGCAGTACAGCCCATTTTACTGCCTTCCCAACTTTTTATTAAAATTTTAATTTTAATGTATTTCTACCACCATTATTTTCATAACTTCTCATATTGGAACACATGCAATCAAATGCCAGTTATTTCTTTATTTCTGGAATTTTAAATAACTAAATAGATATACTTAGATATAATAGATAGTTCAGGCCCTTCGCTGTGTTGATTCTAGGGTTTGCCTGACAAGTCATATGTGCTAGATGATAAGCTTGCTTTCTTGAAAAAACTAGATGATATAACAAAATGTTTTACAATATTTAGTTGGATCTCTTATTTGCATCACAACGTACTCAAAATGGATATAATTGTCTACTGTTAGGTTAATTACATTTTGTTGTTAAAATCTCTGAGGAAAATGAATTAAGGATGGTGGCCCAGGAAATTTGGTGATTATTGATTCTTTGTTTGAACCATGTGGTTCTCAGGCAAGTTAGATGACTACAATTTGGATTTGTTATAGCCTGTGGTGGGTTTGAAATGGGATCGTCTTACATGTCAATCTGGGGTAGCAGTTGATATTTGGGGAGTGAAAGACAAGCCGGAATTATTGCTCTCACTTCTAATAAGATGAAAGATATTTCACATTGTTCTAATACAAAGTATCAATGAAAAAAATATTGTCGTTTCCTTGTCTCTATGTATTCTAGTTTGATTTCTTCTGTGCAGGAGAGTGATATCAACTTTGATGGTGAACTGGATCGTGAAGAATTTGTGAAGTTCATGCACAGGATAACCAAGGATACGTTCATCACTGTGAGTCAGGGATTAATAACTACCCTGGCAGTTGCCCCAACAATCGCTTTGCTGACAAAGAGGTCAACAGAGAATGTCCCAGGCATTGGGAAGGTGGTGCAGAAGTTGCCGAATTCAGTCTATGCATCTCTAGTAACCCTGGTGATCGTCATGTTTCAACAGGGTTTAGAGAAAGCATAGAAGCTTCATTTCCTCTCCCTTGATTGTATGTAAAGATAGCTGGTAGTAATGCATGCCCGTTGAATTGATTATGTCAATAGATAACTTGTTAAATGTAGTAAATAAAACGGAGGATCTCATCTTCAGAAGATACAAGTAACTCTTTACTGTTTAGCATTTGGTATAAGATTTCTGGTTGGCTTGCTATGTATTATTATCTTTGGATGTTTTCTTTGAAGTAGTAGTTGTCATCGTAGGCTAGAAGTTCTCAAGTAGAAATTTATCGCAAGTATGATTATGTGACCAATACTTGATTCTAGGCACCTCAAATGCCTTCTGGGAAAAAGATAAATATTCTAGAACGACTTATGGAACGATAAAAAATTGAAAGTCCTAACAGTTAATATATTATTTGCATTCTGGAAGACAAAATCAAAACATCACAAGTTCTTAGCTGTACCATACGCATGCAAATAAACAAATATTGCTTCTGCCTTTTCCGGCATTCCTGACTCGTTATCAGATCAACTTTCCCGGTAAACCAAATTTGTGGCCACAATACACCCGCTCTGTCATGCAGGATTACTGTCAAGTTGTTGCTAGAAGTCGAAAGAACCTTTAATACCATCTAGACTCTCTCCAAGAGATACTCTGCTGACACCGAAAGTCAAGTAAATAACGGATCACTAAAAAATGCTGATACAATTAGTTGAATCAAAGATGACTAGTTATCCAGCTAAAACCTGAGTAACAAGAAAACAAGCAGAAAAAACATTCAACGCTTCGAATTTAATTGAGTCATGAAAAAAGATTTCTAAAATCCTTACCTAGTTTCACATTTCAAAAGCTATAGCATATCATAACCTGGAACGAGTCTGAAAAATATGAAGACGCTGAAATCAACACAATATACTAACCACCCAAATTTGGCATGTTCAACTCTCAGCTTGGATGGTGACTCTACGGCTGGATTAATCAGGAACCATGACAAAGAGGGGGCGATATACTTTTTAGAAATCCATAGCCATAGGTCACTTAGAGGATTTCATATTCAACTTAGGGGTACAATAAGAAATAAAAGACTTGGGGTAATGGTAAGAAATAAAAGTTTTTGCAAGGCAATCCTTCCCCCTCTAGAAAGTATGTTCTGGCTATCTTCCACATCTCCTTTCTTGTCTTTCAACTCTGAATCTACTAATTAATGTGCCATGCATCTAGCTCCAAATAGACTACACTCCACGATATTAGCTAATTCTTCCATCTTTCACTTTTACCAATTGTGATGAACTAACGCAAATTCTAATGTTCAGTCATGTAAATACAGAGAGGAGCAAAATATCATCATAAGATGCACAAGACTAGTATTAACCTCATCAGGATGTACATATGGCTAAGAGAGAAGGTTGATGCATCTTGTTGACCTCAGAAAACGAACTCAACAGATGTTGGGCTCACTCGTGCATACGTAAGCCATATCCGGCACGTTAAGGTAGATCTACGGTCAAGATCGCTCCAAAGATTGGACGCGGGAGGGGCTCAACACTACGAGACGTTTCCGTTCGGGCTCCGGCAGGATTTACGGAACAAGATTGTACAATGATCAATCTATAAGAGCAAGATTTGTAGTTGTAA
>CAIGRT010008052.1:0-26712 GCA_903798405.1 Fraxinus platypoda
TGGACTGATTTGCATTTTTAAAAAATTTTAGGAGCATATTGCAATTTATTCTTTATTTTTCTTTTCTTTTTTATTTTATTTATATAGGAGGGTATATTGGTCATGTTATATTACAAATTAGTGAAATGGACGTTCAACGCAAAGAATGTGAAATGTAGGGTTTTGGGCCAAAAAATGAAAAGTAAGGACGTTTTCTACAAAAACTTTCAAAGGTAGGGACGTTTTGCGCCAATTACCCTTTCTCATTATGTAATTTAAGCATGCAAGTAAGTACATAAGCAGTCCTCATGTGACTTGGGGGTTATCATTTAGCTGGGGTTGCTGTCATCTCTCTGTCCTGTTGGAAACTTGACACCTAACAACCGTGATTTTGATTTGTCATCAGTATGTTTACCTGATTTTTAGACATATAGTGAGCATCATGTCCCTCCACACGGCAACTATAAACAATGTTTTCTTTATGCACCACGTGTTAAGATGTTGACTCTAATTATTGTCGATTTTAATTATTGTCATTTCGCGAAATTGGTCGCG
Organism: Fraxinus platypoda; assembly: GCA_903798405.1. Classification (NCBI taxonomy): domain Eukaryota; kingdom Viridiplantae; phylum Streptophyta; class Magnoliopsida; order Lamiales; family Oleaceae; genus Fraxinus; species Fraxinus platypoda. The sequence continues at coordinate 535 of CAIGRT010008052.1, forward strand.
GATCGAATTTGTATCACGCGTTAAGTTGTGTAGTCTAATTATTGTCAATCATAATCATCTATGTCATGTTGGAGAATTTCACTGAGGACTGTTTAGAAATTTATATTTTTATAAAATTCTATTAAGGAATTGGAGTCATTGTAAAATTCGACTTTGCCATAATTTTTCTCATATATAGGGAGCCGTCTTTAGGCTCTATAATTATCATCAATATCTACGTCTATGAATTGATTGCACTCGATGGAATAAAATTAGAGTTTTTTAATTCTCATCAATATCTATCATGTGTCGTTCTATGATTCGATATACGTTCCGGATAAATGTTGTAATGAGTAATGCTACCCGTGTTTTCACTTGATGATTGATATAATGTGAGATATTTCGTTGTTAAGATTGGTTAATCACATCCCTTAGTAAAATAACGGTTTAGTACCACTTTGGAATATCATCAAGTGAAAATACATCTACAACAGTAATATAACTAAGCTCAATGATTTGTTTACATTGGTTATATGTCAAGGCTCTAATGCATGGATTGTAGGAAAATTCATTTAATTTCGAGTAATTCATCATTTTTGATATATTATAAACATGTACATGCAGTCACGATTGTGTGGCGTCTACGATGAAGTTTGTCGAGTTCCTCATTAACCAGAAGTAAGAAGACGTGCCAAAAAGAATCAGTGCCGCAACTGCTAGGATTCACTTGGCCACTCAGTTATACAAGTATGGCAATGCAAAACATATCGAGGTCTATGAGATAAATACCGACCTTGTTTCAAGAAGTGTTATGAACGCAAGGAATGTGAAGTTTGCTGTTTAACAATCTGCTGATGTTAATCATAATGTTTCATCTCTATGTTAATTATGTAACTAGACTATTTCGTCAACTTGAACGATAACTATTTGTCGTAAAGCGATGTGTCGATGATGACACTATTGAGAAAGAAAATTCATAAATTATTTTGTTTGTTGTGCTACTATTTAATAACGCATAATGCTACATGCTAAACATTTTCAAATGGTATGTGCCAATTTAAATATTTTGGGTAGGATTGTATATTTTAGAAAATATTCGACAAAATTAATAGAGATGTCTGCATAGTTAGATGGTTTATGTTTCAAATTTGGAAAATTGCACTATTTATTCTTATTCTCACCTAATTTCTTGAATAACTATATCTGTGAACAATCCAAGTTTATGTTACAAATTCATGTAGTTTTACATTTCAACTTTTATAAAACTAGTTTTTATTTTTTCAATTTGGGTCGATTTCTGAAAAGTTGAAAATGTTTCTTGAGAGTAACATGAAGATTTAAAGAAATTTTTTATGCGTTCTATCATTGAAGTTTACCATGTACTTACAATAAAAGTCGAAAACTAACTTGTGAGTCGGATTGAGTTGGTGACCAACAATGCCGTTTCTCTACCAAATTACAATAAAAGTCGAAAACTAACTTGTGAGTCGGATTGAGTTGGTGACCAACAATGCCGTTTCTCTAGCAAATTTCATCGCATTGACTTCTATCTTCTATAATTATTTGACTTTTGCATATTTTTATATCTTATAAGCATAATGCTAAGTGTACATTTCATGGGTTATATATTGTTGTACAATATGAAAATTCAAAGAGGGTTGGGAGGGAAAGTGTGTGTTTTTTTTAAACAATATCCAATCATATGTCGTCACGTGGCACTATGTCAAAAATGATGCCAAGAAAGATGAATATGTAGCATGATTGATCTTATAAACCTGAAAAGAAGAAAAAAGGACCCACATGGAAGAAGTATCCTAATTATCGCTCCTGGCCTACAAACCCTAAAATCACGGTGATAATTACTTAGGACTAATCTTTGTTCCAACAACCCCACATATTGGCCAACATAAAAAGAGGAAAAAGCAAAGGCATACACATCACAATTATGCCATCAACAATGGAATCTATTCACTTTACGGTATATTTACCAAGTAATTTGACCTCCCCCGCGTAGGGATGACAAAAAAATCCGACAAATTCGATATTCTCGGGACCCCATCCCGATTACCCACTTAATCGGGTATTCGGGGCGAGAGACGGGTAATGAGCGCCCCGCCCCTTTTAATTTTTTAATTTTTTTTTAGAATTCAATACTTTAAATGAAACATTTCACGAAATTTCATTAGTTCTAATAGAAAATGGCAACTTAAATTATCTAAAAAATATGACAAATAATAAAAGTCTTAGTTTATCAAATATATTTGAATAATTTAACTTTTAAAAATAAGTAAAGATTAAAAAATATATTATTGTCTTAGTCTAATGAATGGGGGCAATAAAATGAATTATAAATATAAAAAAATTTAAAAAAAATAAAAATTAAACGGGATAGTAAAAGGGGCAAGGGCCCCGCCCCGCCCCGCCCCGCTCCATTGCCATCCCTACCCCCGCGTTATACTTGTGTATAAAATTGTTTCCCATCTACTTAAAAATGACTAATAGGAGAAGAGTTATAAATTCACACGTCTATATTTTAATTTAGTTTTACATTTACTACACCTATCGTAGCTGACACTAAGAATAAGAAAGTTTGTGTTCTCAATTAAATAACTTCACAAAATCAATTTTTTTTACTAGAAGTAACCTCTAAGTCGTTCTATCTGTTGAAAAATAATATTTAAATTATATACATTTTATCTTATCTAAAAACTTAAAATTTTAGATCCAATTATTCAACATGATATCAAAGCAGGCAAAGTTCATAAGTTGAAGTCTCTCTGCCACCCTTTGTTAAAAAATTGTACATGTGTAAGACTTTAGATGAGAAAAAATAATTCTGCCTACACATGAGGGAGCGTGTTGAAGATAACATTTAAATAATGCACTATCTACTACGAGAGTTAACTTCGAAGATGGTTTGCTCTAAGACCAATTATTACAACTACATGGTAAAATTCATTCTTAAAAGATGAAATTGAGGGAAATGTCTAATTTTTAATTTTTTACATGCATTTTGAAAAATGGCCAAAAATTGGAAGGTTTGTATCCAAGGCCATTTTTCTAAAAATGAACGAAATTACCCATAAAAATCCCCAGTTCCTAGTTAGATCCCAAAACCCCTTCTTTTTTAACCTCAATTCTAAAATCCATTTGTTTCTCTTGCTCAACTCGATCCCAAACTGACATTCCATTCCTCAACATCCCACTCATGAAGATTGTCATCGTGCTGTCTCTACCATCTCGTTTTTCGTGAGAAAATATCCAAATTCATCGACCATTTTTATTTTCTTTTTCATTTTCTTCTTTTGAATTTTCAAATTGAAAATACAAAGTTCGACCCAAATTACACCTAGAAGGTGGGTGAATATGCGATAACGCGGAATTAAAAACTTAATAATTAAATAGCAACAAGTCACTATTAATTATTTCTAGATGGTGAATCATACAATTCAGTTTTTCCTATGTTGAATTACCGCAATTATGAAAGCAATAAATAAACACAGAATTGATCACGGAGAAATCACAATTGGGTAAAAACTCCGGGCACTTTGCCAGTCAACAAATCCACTATAAACGATTTAAAACTTACAGTCCATCAGACTCGACTATCACTAGTACTTTCTGACCTTTGACTGTAATTTCAACATCTCTAATGGATTTCGTGCTTCTGTACCAACTCCCAACTGCAGTTTCCAAACCTCTCCTGGATTGCGTTCTCCTGCAGCAACTCCCAACTTTGTAAAATCGTCTACCTCCAGTGGATTAACGAATAACACCGCGTTCTTCAACGACTAGAACTCCAGTCACCTTCCCTTGATCTTTAGACCTTTGACAGATATGAAGGAAGCAGGAGTTTGATATTTGAATTGTGAGTTTGATGTTTTCACAGCCAATAGCCAATAACAGGGTGAATGTTGAAAGTAAGTTTATGAAGATGATATGAAAAGAATATGTTTTTCACAGTGTTCAACCTTAGAAATCTCGTTCAGAGGCGTTCAGATATTTATATGTAGGTCAAAGTATGAATGTGTCAGATGAAAAGACTTAAGAAAACGAATTGAAAAATTCCTGAATAACCCTGTCGCTCGAGCGAGAGTTGGGCTAGACAGGTGAGCGACAGTGTGTCACTCGAGCGAAGGCCTGGCGATAGACTAGCGACATTGTTACTGTTTCTGACGTTCGAGCTAAGTCTTGGTGACAGTCTAGCAAAATTGCGACGTCGTTTTTCCTTCTTTTCAATTCTCGAACCCTAAACCTAAAATAACTCAATTTCCACTATTTGCACATAACTTCTTGACTTTTACAACATGTTAATTTTAGTCCATTTTGTTCACATGCTTGCCAATTACATCAAATACTTAACACAAATTGACTTTCAAAATGGGTATCTCGTTTTAGGGATTACAAAGAGATATTTTCTAGGAGGCCAAGAAGTTGATGAGAGAGTGAAGATTTTGTTTTTTTGTGTAAATGTGGAGGAATATATATTGGTTTTCCATTATATTTCTTATATTATTATTATTATTATTATTATTATTATTATTATTATTTTGGTGATTTTGAACTTCCATGTTTTAATGCATTTTTGAATTTTTAGGAGAACAAATGTCAAAAATATATGGCACTATATGCCAAGATTAGATTGGTGGTTCAATATTGTGGTTGAACTTTGAATATGATACATATAACTTGTTTGTGAGGGATTTTAATCTAATTAAAATTGAAAATATAGTCATTATTGGGTCTCACTCGTCTAATAAAAGTCAACAATAACGGTTAGTTTTTTCAATTTTAATCCGATTTTAATATCTACTAATCAAGCTCATAGAGTTTTTTGAAGGGACGAAGGAATTTTTGAACTTGGTGTTGTACATAATCCCTAAGTTGATTGGTGAATTTATGAGTTTTCGTTGGGAAAATATCAAATCTTATAGACATTGGTGAGTTAGCAAATCAAATCTCTAATACACTAGGCTAACCTCGAATTTGTTGAACAAATATCAAGTTTGCTATACAAAAGTTAAGTATGCTGGGCAAATATCAAGTTTTCTGTTCAAATCTCGACTTTACTCGGCTAACTAACTTCAAATGCCCATAATTTTTATTCACAACTCCAAATTGCACTCGGTTTTTTTATGTTGACCTTTAAATTCAATTATCTTTCAAATTGTATTAACCTATTGTATTCAAAAAGACGTTCTTGAAATGACTTGCTAATGGGTGGTTGAGTGATTAAATGCCACCAGTAAAATATTGCATGAATAGGCATTTACCGCGAGTCAAGCCGAAATTGCGCCATTCTTTGTCAACCCAAAAGTGTTTTCAACATATATACAAAGTGTTAAAGACTAACTACGTACTACCATCTCCTTTGGCTGCAAAAATATGGCTATTTTTCACGCCAATTTTCTCCTCTTCTGGTTTAGTTTTCTCCTGTTTTCCTCTTTTGCTGTATGCTCGAGATATGAACAAGAAGAGTTACAGTGGCTGGATGATAAAGATGATGAAATCAACATGGTTCAAAATAGGCATTCATCGCTCAGAAGCTGTGATTTTGGCACTGGAAAATGGGTTTATGACCAATCTTACCCACTCTATGATGCTACTTGCCCATATCTTAGTACTGCGGTCACCTGTAGGAAAAATGGACGCCCAGATTCCGATTACGAGAAATGGAAATGGAAGCCCCATGGCTGTGAAATTCCAAGGTACTTTTATGAGTGATATTACACACATTAAATGCATGTTTTGTAGGTACTTTTATCAGTGAGTTTACACATTAGGATTGAGATATGCAATGTATAAGGACACATTTGGTACGCAGTATGCTGCTCAGGACAAAACGACAAGATTTTAACTTTTTTCTTCTTTAATAATGTCTGGTGCTATTCAATCAAGCATATCAACATCTCTTTGAAAGCAGGTTTATATAACTAAATTGATGAGCATAGAATGTTGCTTAGCGACAAACTGAAGATGAAAATTTGGACGAAATGAATTGGATAATGCAGGTTTGATGCATTGGATTTTATTGCAAGGATGAGGAGGAAAAGAATAATGCTTGTAGGTGATTCCATAACGAGGAATCAATGGGAGTCTCTTGTATGTTTAATTCAGTCAGTTATTCCAACTGCTCGAAAGACGGTTACTTATAACGGTCCTACCATGGCCTTCCAGGCATTGGTAAGTCGACATTTTTTTCCTTGAATTTTTCTCATAATATGAATTTTCTGTTTAGTAACTTGATAATTTATTAACTTCGAATTACGTGGTGACTTGATCATTGCAGGATTATGAGACATCCATTGAGTTTTGTTGGGCTCCCTTCCTAGTTGAATTGAAGAAAGGGCCTGGAAGTAAGAGAATATTGCATCTTGATTTGATAGAGGAGAATGCAAGATATTGGAGAGAAGTTGACGTTCTTGTGTTTGATTCAGCTCATTGGTGGACTCATTCTGAAAAATCGAGCTCGTAAGATTAGTTTTATCATAAAATTCTCTAGATCCTCTGTATTTTATCTGTTTATAAGTGTAGTGATCAGAGTACGACAAGATTTAAAGAAGCATAAATTAAAACTGGCATGGATTATTATAACTGCTAAGGGTCGAGTTGTAGCTGACTCATAATTTTATTGAGAATAAGATTTAGTTTTTTGTTGTTGTCGTTGAATCTTCTTGATTCTGTATTGTAGTGTGGTTCTAATAACCATAAACATAATCTTGAAAATTTGTACTAAACTGCAGGTGGGACTTTCTTATGGAAGGGAACAATGCTTATAAAAATATGAATCCCATGGTTGCTTATGAAAAAGGACTCATGACGTGGGCTAATTGGATAGAGTTAAATCTTGATCCTCGGAAAACCAGAGTCTTTTTCCGAAGCATGTCGCCTAGTCATAACAGGTAATATTGCATCTTTTACTCCAAATTTAATCAGAGGAACGAAAGTATCAATGTTCTTGTTTCCATGAATTGATATGTTTTTTTCTGTCTTTTGTAGAGAAAATGGCTTGAAATGCTACAATCAGAGAGAACCTATAGGCTATTTCAACCACCCCCATGTCCCTGAACAACTGTTGGTTTTGCAACAAGTGCTGAAAAGAACGGGATTTCCAGTATATTTGCAGGACATTACGACAATGTCAGCTCTTAGACAAGATGGGCATCCTTCTATTTATGCCAGGGCTCTAGGCGAAAAGGCTAAGCGGGAAATGAGAGGCTATAGTTCTGATTGTAGCCATTGGTGTCTCCCTGGTGTGCCGGATACCTGGAATGAGATGTTAAATGCCATGCTTTGAAAATTAAACACCGATGACGTGTTTAATTTACTGGATTGGAGAGGACAGTACTAGACAAGATTAAACAAGAAGAACAAGTTATACGCTATCTTGTGCAATAATGTACATTACTATGTATCAAACATGTCTTGCAGCCGTATTTCGTATATTAGGATGGTTACTAGAGAAACCTTTCAAGAGTTATGAAGTAGTAGTATGTAGCAGCATCTGCTAAGTGCGTGTACCATGTGTTCTAAGGTTGTGATAATAATATGTTTATTCAATGACTGTGGTTAAAATCGTAGTCTAGGTGCTTCTCCAAAAATATATCTATGATGGTGGATCACTGTATTTTCATGTGAAAATGGCTTGCAAGAATTGAGACTTTGTAGGAGTTTCCACATACGTTCAAAATATTGTTAGCTATTCCAGCTTTATTTTTCATATTTTCTGAGAGCATGTTTGATATGTCGTATTAGATATTATCTAGTACTATCCAATCCTTTTCAGCAAGAGCGAGGGTGGAAGTAAAGTTAAGCTGGAAACAAGACTCTCTCTTATTCAAACCACGTTTTCTATTCTAAAAACGAATCACAATTACTCCTAATTTCTCTCGTACAAGATTCACAATATAGCGAGTTTATTCAAATAATCTTGAAGTGGATAGTTTTTCCTTAGAATTTCATCAAGAATTTTAACTGCAGAGTGCCATTTTTTGCCATGATTTTGGTAAGAAAGAAATTCATGGAATCAAGAAAAATACCCCTCAAGAAAATTGATTATTCCTTAGGCTTTACAGCTCCACCTTCTGTAAAATGATTGTGTCTTGGACATCTATCATGCCTTTTTTTTTTGGCACTGCACTCTAATATGATCGTGCTACCTTCTTTTTGACCTTCTAAGGCTGTACTTTTGTATATTTGGACATAGACCAACTGACAATATCATTTAATCCACTCCAAGGACAATTGAACTTTTTTGCTTTCTTATTATACCTTCTCTATCACGTGGAAGTTGTCGAGGTGTACATCGAAAGCATCAGATCGACCTCATGTGTTACTACAATTTGCATACCGTGTTTTTAGAAACTACAATTTACGTATACCTATTTCATGTGTTGTAGCAAATTGTTGATTTGGTTCAAAGCCATGTTGTTGACAGGTCCCCGCGGTACCAAACTAATGGTTTGAGTTTGATTTGGTGATTTTAACTTATAGCACTAACGGTAGTTTTCTTTAGTCGTTTTGTAATTCTCTTCCTCGTTGAATCATTTAGTCATAATAATAAAAAATTCAAATATATTGTATGTAAAATGTAAGAATGTCGTTTATGTAGAGTGTCTCGTTAATTTTCGTCAAAATTTACAAAGTTGACAGTAGAACAATAAGGGCTTTCGTCTTGCTTTTCCTTAATGTAGGATAAGCCATGGTGGTTGAAAAGTGAACATTTGCTTTATGATTTAGCCCATGTTTGGTAAAGATTCTTCCAAACTCATTTTCAACCACACATTACAAATAATTTTGCACATGACTCGTATCTTTAGCTACATTTTAACCACACAATTTTTGAAAAAAATCACATTTCAAAAAATCTATTCTAAAAAATTTACATCAAATAGGCCCTTAACCACACAATTTACATCAAATTTACATTTAAGTACTCATGTCTCTTATAATAATTTATATTGGTTTTTTCTTTATACTTTATCTTTGTAATCACCTTCAACTTGATTCTTCCTCCTTCCATGTCTGTGTGAATCAAAAAAAGTAAGCCCCAGTTTGAGGCCCATTCTCTAAAAAATTCATTTTTAATTACACATTTTTTCAATAAATTTTTTTTACACGTACATCAAAATTTTTTCCCTACTTTTAACCACATATTCACCAAAAAAAGTCACTATTATAAAATCTATTCTCCCCAAAAAATGGGGCTCAAATAGAGCCTAAATGAAAGTATGTTGGTGAATTTTGTTGAAGATAAAATGAAACATACATCATTTTCTCGTTCCTCAGACAAGATGAGGTGGTTCACGTGGAAGTCTTGTACTCAAGTCTTACTGCTAACAATTTATTAAAATTTTGCATACTGGTTAGGCCTTTTTATGCACCCGCGGGGCGACTTGAAGATAACTATAAGTACAACTTCTTCTTTAATAACTTAAACTTTTATACTTACGATTTAAATGTCTGTTTAAATATTTTTGATTTAGACAAAGCACAAGAACTAGATTTGCAATCTGATAATAGATGTAATAATTTCTCAGTCCCTTGATCAGAAACACCAAAGAAGGGAGAAACGAATAACATCCTTGAAGCAAAACCTCTTACTATGGAAATAAAAAAATAAAAAAATGTACTGGATAATGAACAGAACAAACGAAACTAATAATTCTAGAAGAAGTACTTGTATTCCATTATGAAAAAGCGGGTGGGGTTGAGAATGCTAAGAATTAAGAGGCCTTTACTCTACCTCAGCTAATAGGGAGAAACTTCTTCCTCAACTTAGCCAATTCCTTATTGTTCAATCCAAAAGCCTTGATCAAGACCTCCTCTTCAATTTCTGATCCAAAAACAGCAGATGGGATTCTCAGCAAACCTGGATTTTGACTATTAAAACTCCCAAGAATTGTTGCCCGCGAGTCTCCAATATTCATCTGAAAGTGTATTAGGCCTTTCGGAAACACCATTACCTCCCCTTTCTCGATCACTTTTGCAAAAACTCGGTTTCTTGAATCAACAAATCCCGAATAAATCTTTCCTTCTAGCACGAAAGCAGTCTCAGTTGCTCGGGGATGATAATGTGGAACGTTAATGCTCCCTGGCTCAAAGTCAGCACGTACAAACGACATGCCTAATGTGTTCAAACCAGGAAAGACACTCACACTAACTGGAATGGATGAAAATCCAGATTTACTGAATTCTCCTGGGCTTTTTATGCCAGAAAACACGAAATCTTCAACGGTTACTAAGGATGAATTCTTGCAGGAGACAAAAATGGATGAAAACTCGGATCTTGGTATGCAGAAGTCTTGAACTGGATCTGAATCAGAAGCTAAGATTGAATAAATATGAAGGAAAATAACTAACCAAATTGACATATTGAGGGACATCTTTGATCTTTCCGTCTCTGAACCCGCACTAAAAAAGTGTGAATTTTAAAGGGATTTGGGCATAGGGAGATGGAAATACAGATATGTAACAGCTATTTCCACTTAGAAAATGTCTTGTATTATAATCTTCTTGAACCTAAAAGTCATGAGAAAGATTGTCAGCAACTGAATTTTGTAATAACATTTATTGACCTAAACTTGATCAACAAGTTACTTGCTTTCCTCAAAGAATCCAAAAGAATGTTTTCTATAATTAAGCAAAAGAGGAAGCAGTTGCATATTTATAAATGCAGTTTTGCTTAAGAACAAAGACAAAGAGGATTAGTCAGCACAAACCAGTTGTTCATTGCTACTGCTTTTTTCTCAATGAGTGACTATTTTTCAATGTTATATTTTAATTGCCTTATTTAAAATTAATCTGCTTTAATTTAAAATAATTTTGAGCTACAAAATCTTAAATACAAATATAAAGTTAGATTTTCAATACACTTGTGAATTTGAGGACAATATGATTATATGTATATACCATACAATACACTAGAAAATATATACACACACACGTGCCATATATACATCATATTTCATATTGATTTTGGACAAGAAGAAGGCTCTTTCGACTTCTCTATGTGGTCGTGCACATGGAAGGAAAGATCGCTATGAGCTCATGGAGTTTTATCTTGAACCATGTTGAACCGCTAATACGTGTACGGACACTAATATGACTTAGTACAATGTTCTACGCGACTCTCCAAAAAGGCAACTTTCTTAATTGTGTTTCATTTGTTTTCAAATTACATTATTTATACACAACTTACTATTTTTCCAGCAAAACTGATTATCGGCCAATTTTTGGTTTTTCTAGAAAAAGGGGCCGCGGTTATTTCTTCGAGCAGTTGCAGGATGCATCATACGGTTTTTTTCCTGTTCTTTCCCCGTTTGTAGCCCAAAAAAAAAGAGCATTATACCCCCGGACTCCTAAAATTTCCCCAAGATAGAACTCCTTTTATTAAATACGATGTTAATATCCTTTTGGGGGAAATTTGACTCGAAAGTTTGAGGGCACTCTGAAATAGAAAGAAACATTGTTGAATACTCGACCTCAAATTGAACTTGATGGGTCAATGAGAAATTCACACTCTTTCTTCATACAGGGAGAAAATAAGTGGACATGTGCAACACATTATGACCTCTTTCCACTTGTAAAATAAAAGTGTAGGATATAATTATCAGCGACCACAAACGCAAACTGAAATCATGGCTATGCACATGCTGGACTGTTACTTTAGGAAGTGCCTTGGGTTCGACTACAGCATCTTTGACATTTGTTCAGAGTATGTTGCATTTACTTATTTTGTTAAACATAATTTTCAAAAATAGTTCTTTTACTAATAGAATTCTTTTTTTTTTCCCAAAATGCAATACGACTCGTTTAACATCTCACGTACTGTCATAGTGCTGACCAAGTGAAAGTGATATGCATATTAAACATCATCTATTGGTCATTGGAAGTGATACACAGTTTTTTTTTTTTTTTTTCGTCGTGGGACAGATACATATTAGTAACACCAATAACACAGTTATTGAGTCCTTAAACAAAATTTATATGGAAACAGGCGATTAAAGTTCGATGAACAGTTGGTGATACTAGTAGCTAGCATCATCTGTTTCCGGCCTCCGCAGGTAGTAACGCAGGGAATTTATAAGAACCTGCTCGCTCAAATACAAATGAAGATAAATCAGAGGGCGCGACCAAAGTGTCTTACCTTATACTACTGCTAGGAAAAGTGGCACTAATTTCGTGTCTGATAATAAGATAATTACTTTTGACAATTACCTGAGACAAGGAAGTGTTCAATGCCGCCCCTCTATAACTCACATGAAACTTATCCTTGGCTACCAAACCCTGGACAGTGACGTAAACCGAGTTAGAAAATTTTGTTTATGGTTTTAATAACATCAACCGAGTATGTGTCTATGTGCGAGAGAGAGAGAGAGAGAGAGTGGGAGGACGTACTTCTGTGTCAATCTCAGCTGACTCAACATTAATATTGACATCTGCTATTATTTTGATAATCTCCATTAGCAGTCCTGGTCGATCTGCTGTCACTATGCAGAGCAAGCTGAAATAGTGATAGATAGGCATGATAATATAGCAGCAATCTACTCTCAAAAGATTCCCAAAAAAAATCTTGAATAATATTTTAAATCACTAAATTAAAAGATGACCACAAAACCTGTGCTTCATTTGTGGAATATGGACCAAAAGAATTCTAAAGTGATTGGTTCTTTATCTAATTCTAATTTCAGAGGTTTTCGTTCAAAATACAAATTATATGGTGACAGAATTAGAGATGTTAATTATGTGAAGTTGCATACCTCCTCTTAGGCCCGTCGTCCTTAACTTGTATTTGAGTGGCAATATCAATATCTAGCTGCAATTGATAGAACAATCAGTTATAATTTGCAATATTATGTTGAGAAACTAAGTCATACGGTTTTTTGTACCAAGAAGACACATCTAGATAAAGAACTAGTTTTTAATTGCCAAATCATTTCAGCAGAACTAATGAACCCAACAAACTTGCTACTACTGCTTCACATTTTAGAAGTAATTTTAGAATTAAACAAATAAAAAGTAAGAAAGATACAAAGACCAATAAGCAGCTGCAACTTTAATTCAGAGTTTTGTCATCATCTTTACTAAGTTTCGCATTTCATTTTAAAATATTACGTATTAATTGGTAAGAACAAACTCAATTCAAAGTCCTTGTCAGCCAAAGAAATAAGAATCATGCTATGCGTACATAATGATGTACACATAACCTTACACCCCCCTCACATGGAGGGGGGCCCACACACAATAAAATATTCGTGGGCCCCTCTCCATGTGAGAGGGGTGTAAATCATTATGTACACCACAAGGTGTACAAGTAGATTAATCCATTCTAAAAAAAGGTGTACAAGTAGCTTTATTCAAGAAATAAATATGACTGAAATTGGTTCTTAGGAAACACAAATTGTAGTACAAGAAACATAATTTTATAACAACGATGTAAATATGAATGTGTCAAAGAAAACAAGGATTCCTCCTATAATATGAAGAAAGAAAGTTTAAATAAAAAAAATAAAAAATACATCACATTCTTCCAATTAAGAACATGTAAAATCATGCATATAATGTCATATTCCATGATGCAAAAAATCCAAGATACAGATACTGGAAAGAGAAGACTCGAAACAAAGGGAAAAATATTTGCCAATCCATTATTCCTGACAAATCCCAAAAACAATCTATTCATAATGAGAAATTGAAGAAAAAACAAGCATACAATTTTAGGTTCACCTTTTTTTCCGGTGCTTTTATTCCAAAAGCTTCACCCATAGCAAGTCGCTCACTGGACTCCTAATAAACACAAAATTAAGTAAGGTCCAGAAAATTTAGAAATAGAAGTATTATGACTGCAAGCAGTGAAAATCACTTGGCTAATTCTACAAATCAAGAAAAAAAAAATGTAAAATAGGACCTCAAATATGCACAGGTATACAATCAGTTAGGTAGACATACTGGATGATACTTGAGAAGGTTGTTGATAATGGTCAAACGGATTCTCTCCAACAGATCAGGATCTTCCACTTTGCGCCCATTTGACCTGATGAAAAATTCCTTACTGCATTTAATACAACCATGACAACAAACTACCTTGTTCTCAATAAATTTGAAGTTGGCTATCAATAGGATCACATTAGTTTCTCATTTAACAGCCCAACACTCAGTACCATAAACCAAATCAGCTCTAATAAATATTCTGATCATGCCTTCTAATCTACATAGAATCCCATAGTACATTCTATTTCATCCAACCCACTCTAATTCAACGCTTTACATACTCTTGAAGTTGTCCTAGTCAATAATTGAACCTAAATACCTTAAACCATCACCTTTCTGAACAACATAATCCTCTATAGTGACTCACTATCATTATTAATTCACTACTACTGCAAGAACATTCCATGTCAAGATATCTAATAGAAATTTCTTCATTCTTGCATCGGATCATACCTTTTTGTAAATGAATAAAAACGATATGCAAACCTGGTTGCTTTTGTCTATAATGGATCTCCTAAGTAGTTAAATGGCTTCCACAGTAGATCTCCTCGACATAGAGCCAAATAAAACATCAAATGATAAACTTCAAGAAGTTAACATGTATCCGAGATACATAACAAACTATTCTTTTAAAAATCGAGGAAATTTCTAAAATAAATTAATATCAGATGAATAAAACAGAATTTAATTATGTCCTAGGAAAGAAAACAGTATATGTGTAACATCACAAGTGGATGGATAACCAAGGAATTATATTTGTGCACTGCAGAAAAATATGGCCATGAGATTAAACAGAAAGAGTTCTCCATATTCTTTTTCATAGTTCAAACAATAATGCATCATCCAGTTCAAGGATGAGTACGTTGGAAGCTCATTCACACCAATGACAATTTAACTGTTCATCATAAACTCGCATAATTGAATCAAGATACTGGAAAAGACCATCCATATGCTAAGAAACAGATTGTATGGCAAAAGGATGATGTAGATGTACTTTCTTTCATGCAGCCAGCCTCATGTCATAAATGACATCTCACAAAGTTCTACATAAGTTATAAAGTAACTTGACATCATATTGCTAGACTGTAGTTATGCCATCAACTTATAAACCAAAAACAATAGAAACTCAGCAATTGAACAAAATTTCTAGTTCGTTAAGCAAGTCAACAGGTAACTGTAATTTGCAATACTGAAACTTCATCATATGAGCAATGAATGAGTAAAAAACATCATCACTTACGATCCTGTAATAAAAAAATTTGTTTGTGAGACTGAGTTCTCAGTAGTAACCGTTCCCTTCAAGACATCTAGACCTAAATCTTTAAGTGCCTTCATCTGCAGCAACAAATCAACATAGTTGAATAATGTGTTCAATCAGAAGATAAGATATCAAAACAAAGCAATAAGAAAAGATCAGCTAGCAATTCAAGCCTCTATGTAATAGGAGTGAATAACATTAATGTATTTGGTTGGATCAGGAGTGAAGCGAGAGACCAGGGGTCCGGCACAACTCGGTTCACTTTACACATCTAGCTATAAATAATGAAACTTTTGAAAAGGTTCATGACTTTGTCCTCAATGACCAATAAAGATTATCGTTTATCAACTAGAGCATGTCTAGTTTCTGATGGCAGTGACCCAGAGAAAGTCAATCAAAAGATCAGCATTTAACATTGTAAAAGAGGAAATGACAAAACACCAGTCCATGGTCAACATTCCACAACCCAGCACTAAAGGTCACAAACACAGAGAGAATTTTTATTGAAATGGAAAGGAGCATAAAGTAGTCCACTGGTAGAATTTGCTGATATACTGAAGTATAGACCCTGATTAACAACAGGGTATTATATTCGCTATTTAGAGAACAGAATGTGTCCTCAATCGAAAACATATGGATGGCCATGGGGTATAAGGAGTTAAGGAATATAAAAACCAAAATAAGAGTGATGCTAGTCCCCTAACATCCCTACCTCAACAGTTTCACATTTTTATTCATTGAACAACGTAAAAGATTTTATCAACATCCACAGAAGCAAAATGAGACGATTCTCTTTACCGTGTCGATGAGAGCACCAAGGCGATCTCCAAAGCTGAGTTGCACAATAGTTGAATCAGGATCAGAATCTTGATCTATCAGAACAATAGGCACCGGAACATAATCAGTGTCCTGCTCAGAGTTCTGTAAAAAAAAAATGATGTCAATTTCAAAATATTGGTTATTGATGTACAGACAAATATTTAACCCAGATAGAGGCGTGAGCGTGAGCGTGCGATACAGAGAGAAGGAGAAAAGAGAGATCAATTTTGAAAAGCAAAGACTTAAAGCATGTATGGCAAACTTAAATTTTAATTTAAGCTCGTCAAGCATACTTTTTATCCACACATTTCATAAAAATCCACAACTTACTATCCATTTATTTTCCAAAAAAATTGTACGACTCTTAGCTTATGAGCACTACTAAACAAGCATTTATTCTACTTAAAGACGAGTTACCCATGTCACTGCAATTGAGCAAGAAGCAATGTGAAATGGGAGGCAGAACAAGTAGGAGATGTAAGGGAAGATTCATTTATATTTATTCTGCGCTTCTCTTCTGAATAGAAATACAGCATTTTTGTAACTAAAAAATATTTATATCTGATGCCTTCATGGAAAATCCATGTATGTCTTACCATGTAGGGAAAAAAAAAAGGCTCAATTTCACTTGATTCAATGCCATACAAGTACAATATAACTGCCCATGTAAATAAAATTCAATGGCATTGTATTATAGAGATAAAACTGGGTAGAAACTAGACTACAGATTCTCTAACTACGTTTAGACTTCATTTAAATCATCTATATATAAATTCTTCTCTATAACAAGGGGGAAAAGGGCAAGAAATTGTATCCATTCTTCAGTGCCAAATAGTTATATGCATCACCTTCTATATCAAAGGTACAGGAATTTCTTTATTTCATAGGAATCTTGTCAGATAAGACAAACTCACACAATTACATCCAGCTCATTACCAAAATCATTCCCATCCAAAGAACTTTTGGCATCATACTGTATAACTAATTCCGAATAAATACAATGGTTTGTATATCCTACTACAGGTTTGTAGCCAAACACGGAATTTTAGTCTCTGGCTATTCAAAAGATTTCACCAATCTTTAGCTGCAACAAGGCATACTAGATTTAAATTTACTTCCAACGAAGGTCTCAGAAAAACTGATTAAAGGTACAATCATGTTTTACATAAAATAAATTCTCAGAGCCTCCTTTTTCTGTTCAACAAATCCACCAGAGATTAAGATAAAGATCCATGCCAAATTAATTCCAGAATATGTTTCTCCTACATGCAGTATCAGTAGTAACCATCATTAGACAAAGCCATGTAAACATTAGTACCTTTCCCCTTTTTTCGCCTTCCTCCACTGATTATATACATTAGCTGACTTACTATCCACTCAATTGCCACAGTTTCTGGGTCTAAACATTAGTACCTTTCCCCTTTTTTCTCCTTCCTCCACTGATTATATACATTAGCTGACTTACTATCCACTCAATTGCCACAGTTTCTGGGTCCACCATACACAAATAATGTCTAGCAAGCATTACCCACCAGAGTTGCTAAGGCCTTCTTAAAACAACCAGGTTGCTACCTAGAATGGTGGTATAGCAAATATTAATCCTCCATAGTTTTTTAGCATTATGATCAACTGCCATAACTTTGCACACATCCATTTTAGGAGTTGCTCTCACATCAGTTCAGCTATCATTTTGCCCTTTTTTAAAAAAATCCAATTAATATTTTTAATAACCAGCAAGTGTAAAATTGCACAGTTCATTCAGAAAAAGCATGGCTAGTTTACTATAAAACATAAAATCATGCAATAAGCTATTTATGTTTTACCAGAACCCGCCACTGTCCCAAGCAACACCTCCCTCCCAGTTCACTACTAGTATGTTAACTTTTAACCTTTCAGTACAACAAGCCTCAATACTTATTCTTCAGAATTTTGTAATTCTAAAGAGGGAATGCAATGCTAGGCATAAAATTTAAACATTTAAGGTGCGTTTGGTTAGCTGTTTTTAGTTTTGCAAAACACTGAAAACGTGTTTGGTTTGGTATTTATTAAAAATGCATTTTTGATAACAAGGTTAAATTTATAACATTCAGTAAAAATTATGAACACACTCAGAATATGGAAAATAAAAGTTTAAATAAAATTTAATTTAAATCAAACTTTAAAAATTAAAACTTTTAAAAAATAAAAATATAAAATTCTATCAAATATAATTTAAAATTAAATAAAAAAAATCAACAAAAAAATTTGATAGTTACAATGATGCTACAATTAGATCTGTCCCTGTGTTAAAGTTACATTCTCAAATTAATATAAGAAAAACAATTATTTGGTCCCACGTGTAACTTTCCTTAAGAAATTCTTGGTTTCTTGAGAAATTATGTCCATATATACAACATATAATCATAATAAATTTGAGGTTTGGCAGGAAATCAAAATAAGTAGGTGCAATAAAGTCCCCCACCACTATAAAAGTATAAATAGGACTTACCGGTAATTTTTCTTTACAAATATCAAAGCACAGATGAATTGGCAGATTAGCATATCTCATCCAAAAATAAGAAAGGGAAATAACATAGTTCTGGAGTGTCACATGTTATCATTTTTTATTCTTCCATTTCATGCTCTATTCGTATCTATTTATTATGTTTTCGCCTTTTGGCTGTCTCTAACAGAGTGCTAATTGACCGCTGCTAGTTGCGAGTTGCTTTCTGCTCTTTGTTTCCTATCACTAGGTAGGTGCATCAGATTATAGTGCTAGATGATTCTATTAGTTTGATACTGGTACCCTTCGGGAACAAAGAATTAGAGTCAACCGGGAGCAATCAATCACCCCAGGTGTAAGGTCATCTAGTTCAAAAGTATGACCTTAGTCCATCGCTCCACTCATTTTTTGAACAACTAATCATATCCCATCGACTGGCTCACAAACCTTTTTCAGAAAAGCCGAAAGGTTATTTTCAATAAGATGGAATGATACATACACACAAGCTAAAATATCTTCATTTGAGATTCGGTGAACATACCAAATTAATAAATCACTAAATGACAATGTTCAAAACAGAAATTTTGGACTGACCGTTGAAAAAGAAGTTGAATTCAGTGAATCCACACCATCCATAGACGCACACATCGTAACATTCCTATACAAGAATGTCAAACAAGTTACGTGAAGACATCAGAATAAAATATCAATTGAACTCATAAATCACATAGATAAACAAATCATATTTCATCTTTCATCAATCTATCAACTAAATACACCTGTTAAAACTTAATGAATCAACCCTACAAAGATAAAACAATAGAATTTACATAAAATTTTTAAAACCCAGAAACGAAACGATCACTTAATTAGTGTCCGTAGTATAAAATATTTCACTTACTTTTTCTGGGCTGAATAAAATCTTGGGGTCACTGGAAAGTAGAAAATGGATTTGAAGGTAGGACATTGATTATTTGGAAAAGACATAGAAGACTCTGAAGCTTTTGATCGAAGGACATTGAATGACGAGGTGAAGAGGGAATTCGCCATTGCTGGTCCGGTGGTGGGTGCAATATGTCAGAAAGAAGCTGGGATATTTATAGACAGAAAGAAAGCTAAAATAGGGCGCGTAAAAATGATTTTTTTTTTTTTTTTTTCTTGAAGGACATGAGATTAAAAAAATAAAAATAAAAATAAAATTTGTTTTATATTTAAAATTATTTTATTGTGAAAAATGTGTAACTAAAAATAAATTTTGAAGAATGCAGCTCAACATGGGTAAAGAGTATGCAGTAGGAAGTATGGGTTAATTTCACCACTCCTATCCACAACAGTAATTAAGAAATTTCACAAAATTCGTTAAAATTAATTTTCTTTGCAATTGTTTAATGCAAAATCCTACATAAGTGTCACAACAGACAAACTCGACATAATATCATATACTATGCAAGACATTATTGTGTTTTTAATAAAGAAAAATCGTTATATGTCATAAAAGACCTAAACTTCGGAATAAGAATAAACTTAAAATCTAAAGTTACACACGTAAAACTGTAATTTGTCATTAAAATTTACGATTTTTTTAAGGAAACGTGATAATGTTTTGCATGATGTAGAGAATAAAGTGGTTAGCACTTATACTTTTGTATTTAATTTAATTTATAAAATCATTGAATGATTAATATAGTAAGAAAATCATTTTGAAATTTTTTACAAAGGTCAGTAATCATCCTTGAAATTAACTATAGGAAATTAGGAATTATTGAAGCACGACGTCATCCACTTGGGTGGATGCCACGTCAGGTGTGCATGTCCTTTTCAGTTTATCCATTTATTAAGGCAAAAATATTAAATAAACAAGCTATTGATTAACCAATAAATAAATTAATGTATAAAAAAATAAAAATAAAAATTATAATATTTGTAAGATTGTCGTTGCATAGATTGCATACCTGATACGTACCGCGTAGGCTTTAAGAGAAATAATAGAAAGCAATAATTGGGTAAGTATTTTCATAAATTACAAGAATTGACACCAAAAGGTCCCCAAATTTTTCATATGCGAGCATTTGGGTTCATAACTAATTTTCCACATTGTAGCAGAATAATTTGATTAAATTCAATCATTGTCAAACTTCAATGCCACCCACTTTTCAAAGAAAGTTTTTGTCGGAGGGTTTTTTCCTCTCACAGAGCTTATCTGCGAATATTTTTCTCCAAACTTATTTTCAATCAAATATTCTCCGTAACTTTTTCTATTTTTAACCGCACATTCTCCAGAGAATTTATTTTTCATTTGAAGAAATTTCTTCCAAACAAGTGCTTGGAAATTACCACAAGAAGACAAAAAATATCTCAATGCCATCAAAATGGACTAGGACAATATAATATGACTAGCCAATCCAATCACACCACTATGTACCATCAATCAATAATCAATTAGCACTATAGTAATCGATTCCAGATGTGGCATCAACTTGTAGCTTTCGGAGGAGTTTGAAAAATATTTCTATTATGATCTCAACTTGCAGAGGATTAATTCTCCATCCTCGTTCCTCCATTAATGTGTCCAAGTAAATCTGAAATCTAAACCCATCATCACTGTTGCACAAACCTCGCCCTCTCGCTGCCTTCGTCTTCGGATACATCACATTTTGTCGATATATCAAAGGGTACCCGATCTGCTCCACGTATTACCTGTATAAGATCCTCCACTGTCCGAAATGTAAAACTTGCATTTGGAAGATAGAGGCCATTATAGTATTCCTTGTCATCAAATTCAATCCGTTTTAGCGTTGTTCTGTAGCTCGTAGTGGCAGTCCTCGGGTGGCCTCTAGCTATACACACCTAAAGTACAAAGGAAAAATGTACTTCAGTTGAACGATGTAGAGTTACTACTAGTATACTTGAGAAAAAAAATTTCAAGAGACGACATCATTTCAAGAAACTCCTATTTTTAATAACTGAATAGAATTCCAACAATTTCATTCATTCGATTTTGTTTCTCCCAGTTCGAAATTCTAGAGAATATTATTCTTTCAAAGCGAACAATTCGTATTGGAAAATAAAGAGACATGACAACCAAAGAAATTGTCGGCACATAAAGATTCACTTATCTCATGTGAAATTAAACCCCTGTTTGATAGGGATTAAAATCAAATTTTTAGTAGATCTTGATAAAAGTTGATGAAATGTGTGGTTGAAAAGTTTAGGGTCCCATACCATGTATAGTTGGAATTAATTGTTGACTTTGCCTTAAATTAAAATCTTGATTTTAATCAATACCAAACAGGAGATAAATACTTTGTCGTACAAAGGTCGAGATCAATCTGAGATAAAAATCTCAAGCTCACACCACCTGCACGAGCTGACATGAGATATTAGTGTTCTTTCAGATATATAGAGCCTGTTTGGTACAGATTCTCATTTTCTACAGTAAATCAATTCTCATTTTCAACCACACATTCTTCAATAAAATAATATTTTCCATCACATCAATATTTTTTTCTTCTTTTTCAACCACACATTTCCCATCATATCACTATTCAAAAATCAATTCTTCCCCNAAATCAATTCTCATTTTCAACCACACATTCTTCAATAAAATAATATTTTCCATCACATTAATACTTTTTTCTTCTTTTTCAACCACACATTTCCCATCATATCACTATTCAAAAATCAATTCTTCCCCAAAAAATTCCTACCAAACACACTCATAAATAGATAATATTCCTAAAAAAACGCATCAAAGTTTATAAGCGATTGAAATCGCAATCCCAAGTACACCATCCATAGATCACCTTCTTAATTTCTAATTTCTAGCAGATGTCCATAGAAATCTAAATAGCGTCCCTTTGCCAAAAAGCAAATGATATATAGTAATATATCATCATATCAGTGGGATGAACCCAGAGCTTAATTGAAGATATATTAAAAAGGAAAGGACAAGTGAAACTAACCGAGTGATTTTGTCCCAGATCTAGAAGCCAAAATTTCCAATCTTTCAACTCCTTTCCAGCAACCTTGACAAATATATTGTTCCAGTTCGTGTGATGAAATTCAACATCATCCAACTTGTAACCTACACCAGTACCCATTGCCTTGACAAAAGCTTCCTTAAGACACCAATATCTGCAGAGGTTGACCACATTTGATAGTAAAATCTTTTCCTTAACTCTATTGCCTCAATAACAAAAAATAAATAAACAAATTATTTAACAACCATACATTTTTTGCATCTCATGGAATGAGAAAAATATCCTATATTCGCATCTACTAATGACTAACTGCAAGTCTGCAATGTGATTTCTTTGTTTCTTTATTTATTTTGAGAACACAATGTGATTTCAAAAATAGAATAAATTATCATTAAAAGAACCACAATTCTAATTGACCTTACAAATAGGCTCTCTCATATTTTCGAATTTACCTAAATAAATATTGATATACGAATGAAGAATGATATGCTCTCTCATATTATCGATGACTTCACTTTGATGCATTAACAGCATGCTTTTTATTTTGATCACTATTTTAATGCCGCTGTATTAATCAACAAAGAAAAACGTGTCAATGAGAAGATTTGCTACCACATTTATGGTGCTTGGTTTGACAATGAAACAGTGCAAGGAAATGTCTAAAGTCAAAGATAACCGCACAAACAAAGTGCTTATTTGGTTTAAATTATAATTTAAAAGTCAAAGTCAAACTTTAATGGTAATCACATATTTCGTAGGACCCACAACTATTACTCACTTATCCATCACTCATTTCTATCAATTTAGAATTTCAGCAACTTATAATTTCCTCCAAATATACACAAAGTTACCATCTCTTTGAATAGTGTCTATTGTTTTTGTTGATTTATTTATCTTTATATCTTCAACATATATGCACGAAATCATAAAGTATCAAAGACCTGAATCATTGAATTTTTTAACAATTGGACAGCAGCAACACGTAAACTCGGGCCTTTGTTTGCTTTAGTATTTTGTTGAATCACCTCATCAAAAGCTTAAGTGGTTAGAGAAGTTACAAATTTATTTATTCATGCTTATACCTTCAACAATTTTAATGTAACACTGAATGTGAAAATTAAATGAATGACTTTATAGATGTTAGTTCAAAGGTTAAAACCTTTAAAGTTGAAATCATTGAGAAGGCAATGACCTGGCACTGATTTTTCCAAAGACAGATATCCTCTGATTCCTGGTGTAAACTTATAATCTTCGAAATGAATCACGAATAGCATTCGACTCTGGACTGAATTTGAAAACTTCTGTACTCTTGCAAAAATAATAAGAAACAGGAAAAATGAATTCCACTGTGATCATTCGGGGAGTTGGTTACCTATTCAATGTATTAGACTCTCTTAACACTTGCAATAAATTGACTAATCTAAAAGCTCACAAATCAATGATCAGTAATTAGGCAGATGGAGCAAAATTACAAATTAGTAGTACTAAAAGAAAATAAGGTGTCAAGGTATATGACACAACAAAAATAAAGTACCCTCTAACATATTTTGGAGCCATATAAAATTAACACACCTGTAAAAGATATGCAGCATTTCATCAGAAGAGCCAGCATGCATAATGTGATACCATTCTGAACTGGAGAAGTATGAAGAGAAGTTCTGAATGAACTCATGAGCTGTTTCATTCTTAGGAACTGAATGAGAAACAATATCCAACCCCACAAGGCATATAGGTTCAGATGCTATTGCAACAAAATCACCATGATGTGATGCATTGAAGTTAAAATTTGGAAATGCTAACTTCATGTCATCACATACCTATATTAGGATGGCATACAAGATATTACAAATATAATCGCGCAGAGAATAAGCAAAATACATGCTTAGAAAATGAAATTTCTCGATGGAAATTACAAGAATCCAGATTCCTATTCACTTAAAGATCAAGTATTATGATGGGGAATTATATCTCGAGAAATAATATTAGGAATTGCTTATCTTTTTGTTTTTTATTCATAGAGAACATGATAAATCAAGAAAAAGAGACAAACAAAACTCTTTATAATGATTATACAGTTACTAAACAGGCAAGTGCATTCCTATCAATCTTTATCTTCCTCCTTAAGTCTTATCATGTTATTTCACCTAAGTGGTAAATCAATGATCATCAAATGAGTTCAAAACTTCTTAATCATTTTTTGTTCTGGATGAGTTGAGATCTTCACAAAACCGGTGGTACCGGGAAATTGTTCGCTTCTTAAATTTTCTATTATACATGTCGCTTTTACCCCCCTTTTCCTACATATCTACTTAAATTTGCTCCATAACTTCAACACAAATTACTTAATCAGTAAACGATGCAGGCAAATCAACAATCCTGTTTTGGTAGTTTCATTGGCGTCACATCAAAAAAGCAGAAATAATAACAAGAATAAAAAAAAAAAAAAAGCAATCCGATAAAACTAACATACCAAATAGGGTTTTCCCTCAGGAGTGCGCCTAATAATAATTTCATCAAAAGGGATTTCCAACACTTGATGCACCAGCGCATACTGCAACAACCTGCCCACAAGAGCCCGCTTTTGATCTCCCAATTTCACAAACCTAATAAATTATCAATCGATCCAAAATCACAAAATACCCATTATCAAATTCTTTCAGAAACTTGTTAATTGATCCTTTGACTGACAATAATAAAGAAGCTTGTAACAGTAACACAAGCAGAAAAAAAAAAAAAAAAAGAATAGCAAGCAAAAAGTGACCTAGTGATTGAGGAATACTCGTGGTTAGGAAGAAAGGACATTGCGAAAGAGAAGCAATGGGGAGATGGATTCCAGTTAGAAATATCAACTATCCACCTCTGAACACCCTTTTCCAGTTCCATTTCCCTGTAACATCAGAGAAGAAAAATATTCATTCGAGTATAATCGATAGAGACGAAACTTGGACTTGTTCTTGTTTCTGCCGACCGATGAACGTTCTAATTGATACCTCACTTGGCCACATCTCATCCACTCTAGATTTTACTTAGCCAGTTCAATCTCGGAATTATAAATTTTGAAACTGAACCCAATATTTGAGATAATTCTATCAAGGGAACGGTTTGGTTTAGATCACAACGTGAAATCAAACCTAAATTAGTCGATTCAGGTGAATTTCAATTCATTCAAATCAATCTACTAACTTTTAAACCAAATCGATTTGGTTTGATTTGGTTTGGTGGTTCGGTTCGATTAGTCCAAATTGAATTTATTTTAAAAAAATTGTCCAAATTTCGGGCCACCTTAGATTACAAGAACTAAAATAACTACATAATTTTATATTACATGAATTATTAACTAACGAATAAAATCAGCTAATAGAGACAAATCAACATAAAATTTAAGAATTTTTTTTAATTTTTTTATGCATTATTTAGCTTGATTATCCGAATGAAAAAAAAAAAAAAAAGGCTACGTAGCTCGTGTAAGGAAGTTCATAGTGCTATTACTTATTCACAGCATCACAGATTGGAGGAAATCGAGATATAATTATGACATTAGAGCTTATCTTTTGATATCTAGTTTTCCTAAGAAAAAAAAAAAGATAAATGTGTGTATTGGGTGGCTCGTTTCAAACCACGACTGAATCGATCCACCATAGTTTTGTAAAAAAAAAAAAAAAAGACCA
>CAIGRT010008064.1:0-16470 GCA_903798405.1 Fraxinus platypoda
GCCCCGTTTACTACCCTTTTAAATTTTTTTTTTTTTAGTTTTTGATAATTTATTTTTATTGCCCATATTCATTAGATTTAGACAAATAATTTTAGTTGCTATTTTCTATTAGAACTAATGAAATTTTGTGAAATTTTTCATTTAAAGTATTGAATTCTAAAAAAAAATTAAAAAAAAAAAAAATTTTAACGGGGCGGGGCGCCCGTTACCCGTCCCCGCCCCGAATACACCATTAAGAGGGTTATTCCAGCCCCATTCGGGGGCGGGGCCCGCTGATATCGGGTTTGTCGGGTTTTTTTACATCCCTAAAAAAGATCCATGTGGAGAAGTTGTAACGGCTTTGTAGTTGAAGAGTGAAGTTTGGGCTTGAAAGAGTTTTTGACTTGTTTTCCAAATTGACATGCGTCACAAATCTTATCTTTTTCAAATTTCAAATTGGCAATCCTTTTACAAAACAATTTTTGAAAATTTTTGAAAGAAGATCCATGCTGACATAACCTAGTCTCCTATGCCATAGTCATGTTTCATCTTTCAAGCTAAGTAGACAATGTTAGCTGTTTTCACATTCAATATTTATGATATAAACATCTTTACTTCGACTTCCTACGAAAATTACCTCTTTTGATTTAGTATCTTTAATGTAACATTTGGAAGAATCGAATTTTATATTATAACATTTATCACATAATTGACTAATACTTAGTAAATTATGTTTGAGGTTATCAAAAAGTAAAACATTGTCAATAGACGAGGATGAGTGATTACTGATGTTACCAACNAATTTTATATTATAACCTTTATCACATAATTGACTAATACTTAGTAAATTATGTTTGAGGTTATCAACAAGTAAAACATTTTCAATAGACGGGGATGAGTGATTACCGATGATACCAATGCCGATAATTTTTCCTTTTGCATTGTCCACAAATGTTACATGACTTCTATCTTTCGTTTTGAAGTTTGTTAATAATGATTGATCACCGGTCATATGTTCTGAACATCCGCTATCCAAAAACCATTTGATTCTCGTCTTCTTTGGTACCTATAAGACATAGTTTAATTTTTGATCTTTGGTACCCACACAGAATAAGGTAAAAGTGAAAAGTGAAAGGCATGATCACAGAATAATACCATACTCTAATTAAAGCAAAGGTAACACTCCACCTATACATGGAACAAAGCTCAGCGTTCAAACAAATCCTCTGATCCTAAGGTGAGGGAGCAATGCTTATCGAAATCACAAAACATCTATTGCCAAAAACATCTTGTTATGATCCTTCAAGGGGGAAAGGAAGACATTGCGGTCGTAATAATAAAGGGAGTAGATTTACGTGTCAGGGGAGTTACGATGGTTCAGAGAGTATCGGGTCGAAAACTTTAAAGACCAAACTCCTTGAACACCGACAACGACTTTAGTTACCACAGCATGTGTAACCTACATATTTTGACAAATGTATTTTAAGTCAGGTATTATGCCAATCAACTTAAACCGTAATCAGAAATTGAATCTTAATCAGAGTTAGCTTCCTAAAATCGAAGGGTTAGGAATTGGAAGGTATCATCATTTCAAAATGGAATCAAGAGCTCAAATTTATTTAGCATATCCAAAGCAAGTGTTCCTATCAAGAATTTACGCTCTCTAAATCTAATGTTCAAATGCACTAACACTTCACCACATGATTCAAAGACTAATTGCTTATAATACCAAGAAATTGCGGAACAAAATATTTTGAAGGAGGATGATATCGCTAGCTCACCTGAATTCGAATCAAAAAATTGCCGTATATTTTCACAACAGCCACGGTAAATTACCATAAATTTCTGTTGCACAGAATGCAATACTTTTTTGGGGTTTGCGAAAGCATATTCTCAAATATAGGAACCCACTATTCCCTGCAAAGTGTATGATCGAATAGCAGTAGGGCACCCATGAAGTTCATTATTCTGAACTCCACAATTTGGGGTTCAAACTTCAACCTTAATCTAGAAAAGAAAAAAAGAGAGAATATTCCTCCCTTTCTTATCCTACAGGAGAAGATTGACTAAAGAAACAATTTAATCAATGCTAACATGATCAAGAAAAGGAACTTAATAAATGGTACCTTCCAATTCTGGATCTATCCAGACCCCAAATACAGTTGTAGAATTATGGCCCACAAAAGATAAAGAATTAGGATGTCAATACATATATAATAGATTACATAATATCATATGCATTCTATCATTTGTTCCCGCTCAAAATTAGTGCCAAAGTCAGCCCACAACTCAATTTTTCCTAGTTTTTCCAACAAGTTTAAAACATAATCAACTTTTCATCCAATCTTTTTCTCTACATCATATTATGTAATCCATTGTGTATATTTTTTACGTACGAGTTGCAAAATCCAAAGAATTAAGCTCAATTTTTGCAGATGATGAGGTGACAATATTTGATCGACTGATTTAAATTTGTTTTTTGTCCAACATCCAATTAATTTGTGGCAATCTGTGTTAAACTGTTGAATTATACTACATGTACACCTTGTGGTGTACATAATAATTTACACCACTCTCACATGGAGAGGGGCCCACAAATATTTTATTATGTGCGGGCCGCTCTCCATGTAGGAGGGGTGTAAGACTGTGTGTACATGATTATGTACACATAGCAAGGTCCTAAACTGTTGGACAAAAAAACATGCGCATCAAAATGCCGTAATTACATTTCACAGTCAGAAACTTCAATGAATTCACCAATTTACTCATAATCCCAAGTCAAGAAAAAGGCTTAGAAAAGACTATTCCCCAATTTCCGGTTCTCCACGAACCCGAAATTACATCCACCGCTGAAAACGGACCCCAAATTCCCAGAAAATGGAGCACAAGAAGAGCATTCCCTTCTACTGGGGCAACACACCAGAAGAAGAGTATTATATTCAACAGGGCATCAAATCAACCAAATCCTACTACACCTCTCCTAGAGGCCTAACACTATTCACCAGATCTTGGCAACCCCCTTCATCCACGCCTCCGCGTGGAATCATCTGTATGGTCCATGGCTATGGCAATGACATCAGCTAGACTTTTCAAGCCACCCCAATCTTCCTTGCCCAAAACGGGTTTGCCTGTTTTGCCCTTGATTTACAGGGCCATGGCCTCTCCCAAGGCCTCAAGGTCTATGTCCCCAATGTTGACCTTCTTGTTGATGACTGCATCTCGTTCTTCAACTGTGTATTAACCCAAGATCCCACTTTGCAAAACCTCCCAAGATTCTTGTACGGTGAGTCAATGGGTGGGGCAATTTGTTTACTAATCCATTTTAAGAAACCTGATTTCTTCAAAGGCGCAGTCTTGATAGCCCCCATGTGTAAAATTAGTGAAAAAGTCAGGCCCAAGTGGCCTATTCCAGAAATCTTAACAGTTCTTGCAAGATTTGCACCCAAACTGCCCATTGTGCCAACTGCTGATTTGCTGGACAAATCTGTTAAAGTCCCGGAAAAGAAAATTATTGCTGCTATGAATCCCATGCGATACCAAGGGAAACCAAGATTAGGCACAGTTCTTGAACTCCTGCGTGTAACAGGTTATGTTAGCAGAAAATTGAGTGAAGTTAGGCTTCCGTTTATTGTTTTACATGGGAATGCAGACGTGGTTACTGATCCAGATGTGAGCAGGGAATTGTATGAATTGTCCAAGAGTGAGGACAAAACCATCAAGATCTATGATGGAATGTTACATTCTTTATTGTTTGGGGAGACTGATGAAAATATTGCAATTGTTCGTGGTGACATATTGAAGTGGTTGAACGATAGATGCTGAAGAAATATTTAATTGAACTAATATTCATTCGTTTTAGATTCATATGTTATATACATATATCTTGATACGCTACTGAGTTCCAACGTTGATCGAAAATGTTTATGGGACTCACTGTAAATTGACAATTGTGTTTGATAATCCATCTTGGCCCAGATTTTTCTTTCCATTCTACAGCAAGATGTATACTCTCTCTGGTATATGCTCGATTTTTTTCTGTTAAAAGTTTTCATGTTCGAAAACTTCTTTTACAAATTGCTTGAAATATAGAAATCAGTAAAGATCAAATTGGTTTGAAGTGTGTTGACTTCAAATAGTGGCAAGTGTGCTCCAGTTAGCTAGCCGCAGCTGTCTTTCATGTCTCTCCATTCTTGAGAACTAAAAAGTCTAGATTGAATACTTCCTTCTAAGTTTGGCTTCTAAGTTTGGCCTATTAGATGTCAAGCATCCAAGGTCGAAGCATGGCTTACGGAATGAGAAATCACCCATATGGCCTATGGCTTGGCTCAGTCTTGTACTGGGAATTTTTTTTTTTTGATAACCGTGGATGTCCGAGCCAGCTTGCGTGCACCTCGACTAATCCCACGGGACCCTGAAATTTACGGCCAGATACTTACTTCAGTGGCCCTGAGGGAACTCNCGAACATCAAGTGACGTTAATTTGCAAATTTTTTTTTGATCATCGTGGATGTCCGGGCCAGCTTGCGCGCACCTCGACTAATCCCACGGGACCCTGAAATTTACGGCCAGATACTTACTTCAGTGGCCCTGAGGGGACTCGAACTGGTGACTATTGAGGAGCAAACCCAAAGCCTTACCAACTGAGCAACCCCTCAAGGTTACTGGGAATTGTCTTAAGGTTGTCCTCGATCTCTTTGGGTGATCGATGTCCATAATTGTTGTCAAGACATCTCAAATGAACCCATCTTGATACGTCTAGGTCGCCTTTGATGGGTGGAACAAAATTAAAGGTCCCACGTTTAAACATGGATGACTAAATTTATAATCCAATATCTTCATTGCTATACTATGCTCGTGATTTCAGTTGCCCACGATTATGTTACTTGGCAAGGAAATGATGGATGTAGCGATATTACTGGAAAAGATGGCTTTTGGTGCGAAGGTCAGGATGTTATGAAATAGCGAAGGAAGATGAAAGTATGCCGATACAGTGAAGATGTTGTAAGCTTAGGATGTTAAAGTCTTGAAGATGTAACAACAATGGTATGGTGGTAGTATGGAAATATTGAACCCTAATCAATATGATTAGAAATTTACAAATTATTTTACATGGACTGGACAAGGTTTACATGAATTGAAACTAGTTCCAGTGTGATATTGGTTATAGAATTCGGATTGTCAGATAAATCAAACCAATGTTTGGTAGAGATTTTTTTTATAATGGATTTTAAGATGAGTGGTTTTTTTATTTTTTTAGAATCTATGGTTAAAAAGTAAAGAAAAATTATGAATCCTAGTGTAAAATTATTTTACTGAAAGGATGTGGTGGGTGCAAATGAGAGAGAAAAAATAAATTCTTGAAAATAAGGGCATAGATATAGCAAATACACAGTTTGTGGAATGAATAATGTTATTTAGACTCATTGGGATTATAACCCAAATCCATATAAATGATAGGCTAAATGAAATGTGTAATTAAATGACTCATTTAATTGTACTTATCATTTAATGTCACATTAGCGTCACATAAATTAAGTTATGATACTAGTCGGACTATATAGCATTAAATAACTAGCAATGTTTAAAGGAATAACGTGGCATAAATTATGGTGCAATAAAGTAAAAAATAGGGTAAAAATGATGGTGAAAATCTCATATTCTAATTTTAAAAATCAATTTTTATTAGATTCCGATAAAAGTCTATAGAATGTGTAGTTGAAAATTTGTGGGTCCAGTAAAATATGTGATTAAAATTAATTATTGAATTTAACTTAAATTTTAATCATTTTTTTTAGCGAAATCAAACGTGGACTAAGCGGGGTTTCGACGCAAGCTTAGAGGTACATGCGGACGTATAAGTACTTGCGTACTTTAATCATTTTCAAACCTCGAGCAAAACTTTCTTAAAAACAATAATGATGCTCAACTATTTTATAAATTTGCAAGTTGTATGGGTAAGAGCATCTCCAAATAATTATTTCAACATAAGATTATCACTATTTTAAAGAGTCAATACTTAAAATTATGCTACAAGATATTCTTTAAATTAACATTTTAATTTAGAGAGTGAAGAGTCAAATCTATTCTCTATAATTAAATGCATTCAAAGCGTTTCAATTTTCAATGAAGAAAACTAATATAATAATCTGGAAGGAAAAACAATAAATATTTTTTGAATAATACTATTTAGCACCAATGGTGCTAGAGCACCAATTTAGATGATCACACTTGATATGTCCAATTAAGGATTATTTGACTTTGTATTTAAATGAATCTATCATTTAATGTCACATAATTGACACTTAAGTTGGTGCTAAATATCAATGGGGATAAATATAATTACTCATAATTTTTTTGAATAGTAAAATTAAGTGTTAAATATAAATAGCTTATTGGAGTATTTAAAAATTTGAATTCTCTAAATTTATAGATGCTCTCTAAATTGTAGAATATGCTTTTTAAAATAGAACTATTGAAATTCAAAATTATAGTTCAAAATATTATTACTTGCCATGGCCAAAAGTGGTGGTTTGAGTTTTTCAACTCATAGAAAGAAGTACAATAAGATTGAAGTGTATTTTTCATCACTTTACAAAGTATGTATACTGCAAATTAAGATAAGATTACAATTTAAAACTCGACATGTTAAAGATAAACTAGGATAATTGGTTATCCGATGGGAAGGATTTGGTTGCTAGATAATTTTCTTAATCTTAGTTGTTTTTATCATCATCATTATCATCATCATCGTCTAAATGGGCTATTCGATTGAGCATGATTTGGTTGCTACTTGATTTGCATTCAGTGTCGGATTTAGGATTTTTGGTTTGGGAAGGGTCCAATGATGGTCGATGGTGCTATGATAGTCAACGATCGACAATTTAGCAGCAACTGACAGAGAAAGCAACATTTGAAGTAAACAATAAAGTTATTGGAATTAAAAATGATTTAAGATGAGGTGATATGTCAAGTATATTGTCTCGTCAACTTTAACCATGTGAAAATTAGCTCGTCATCTTATGCAATGAAAATTTAACGCCAATGTTTATGAAATTATGTAAAAATGATGAAATAAGCAAATGAAACTTAATGATGAGGAAAGTTTGATTTTAAATGTCAGAACGACTTTTTCCAGAGGTCACAAAAGTTTAGGACTAATTATACAATTTTTCCAAATGAAAAAAGGAATATAAGCCTGGCAAATTTATAAATTATTTATAAAATAGAAATTGTAAGAGGAATAGTAGTGAGTTCCACGAAATGTATAGATAGTAATGAGTAGTAATTATAAATATATCGTTAAAATTAATTTTTAACTTTGATTGAATCTATAATCAAATTTGTAAGTTGCATTTGAATGGAGTCTAAGATTATGGTTGGGAGGAATCGGAATCGGAATCTTATCTCCTAAATAAAACGTAGAAAGTTTAGGCTACGAAGAGTTTATATATTGTCTGTTAAAGTCCATTTCTTTATAAAGAAAAATAAAAATAAATCGAAGAGGTGCTGATGTTTAGGACAATTTCATGTAGATGGCTGGGACTTCTTGTTTTTTGGAGTTCTAATGTAGTTTGAATTGTTTTTGGAACTGCTTGTTATGTTATGGCATTCTTCTCATGTGCATGAATGATTGAATGTTAGTGTTTTTGGTGTGTGAATGTCATTGTAGTTTGAATTGACACATTGATTGTGTTTGAATTGAGAATAAAGCGGAGCATGCGAGAAAATTAATGCACAAATTTTCGTACGCAGATCTTCATAGGGCAAGTAATGTAAGATAATCGAATTTAGAGTTTGACGCAAAAAAATTGAAGTGTAATTTGAAGTTGTGAATAAAAAAACTTATGCACGGTTGAAGTTAGAAAATCGAGCAAACTCAAGATTTCTGTAATAAACTCGATATTTGCCCATTATACTCGACTTTTGCTTAGTAAACTCAATATTTAACCTATTAACTCGTCGGGAAAAATTCGAGATGTCACCAAGAACTTAAGATTTGTTTAAGTTGCAAATTTGAAATTTTGATACACCGTCAAACTTCGAATTTTTAGGATCCTTGGAAAAAGAACCGTGTTACAGTGCCACACCCTCCTTGGCAAAACTCACACATCGAGGGGAGGGAAACATTTTTTTTTTTCATTTTTTATTTCATGCGGGTCCCTCACTCAATGTGAGGTTAGGTCAATCAGGTGAGCAAATCAATTCGGACAAACTAGCTTAATTCTTGGAAAAATCGCACATGGACTGCGTGCGACAATTTGAAGGAGCAAATTGAGAGAATAAGATGACGGGTGATTTGCACGTAAAGTGAGAAAAGTGGGTAATAGGAGTACAACAAAGGTGACGTATAGGAAACAATTTTGTGCCATTTACCCCATTTAAAATCTCAATCTATTAACCGCCGGAACCCTAAACCACCCTGCGGTAAAATTAAGAGTTTAACAAAGAGTAAAACTCCAATTAAACAATTAATTTTTTTATTCTACCTGGGTGTGGATGCACCGAGTGCTGAATGCTAATGTCATATCTCTTGAATCAGTTGAATGCCATACGCCATCTTGCTGAAATTGAAGCCATGGTAACCCCCACTCCACCCGCCCCCCTCCCTCTGAAAAACTAAAAGGAAATGCAAAAAATTTTATTAGTATTTTCGATTCTTTTTGTTTCCTCTGTCCAATTAATTTCTGTTCTTATGGTTATTATTCTTTAAGAGTGTAATTGGTTTCGATTTTTATGCTTGAAGCCACGATCGATGACCATGCGTATGGATCTAGATTAAAGCTGTGATTTTTTAGTTTTATCTTTATGGGATTTTCCCCCCATTCTCCTTTGGCTGAATTGATGAAGCATTTACGTGATCGTGTATCTTAAATGATGCTTTATCTTGTCTGCGTGAGTTCATGTCAAAAGATATAAGGAATTTTTTTTTCTTTAATTCGGGGTTTATATGATACAAATTCAGGATTATAATTTATACTGTGAAATTTTATTAAAGCTCATTATTGAATATGCAAAATAATTGAAATTTTTTGCTCTTAAGTGGTTTTGCAATGCATTTATTTTGTGAATTTCGTTAATTTTACAGGCCACGTCGAAGAAAGTCATAACTAGGGAAGAATGGGAGAAAAGGCTCAACGATGTAAAAGTAAGAAAAGAGGATATGAATAAATTAGTGATGAATTTTCTGGTTACCGAGGGTTACGTGGAAGCTGCAGAAAAATTCAGATTGGAATCTGGGACAGAGCGTATCCCCTTTTAATTTATTCATTGCCTGTTTCACTGATATCAATATGCTTGTTTTTTGGTTGCATTTCAGCTTTAAGCATATTGTTGATTTTCCTTATGGTTATATAGCTGACATAGACCTTGCCACTATCACGGATCGCATGGCAGTTAAGAAGGCAGTACAGTGTGGTAACCTGGAGGATGCCATTGAAAAAGTTAATGATTTGAATCCCGAGGTGTGATAACATATCGTTCTTGTTGTTATCAATGGGAAATAAAGGAGGTTTAATGATGATGTGCTCAAACTTGTTACATACTTGCCTTTTGTTTGCTTGTCACACGTCCAATGAAGTTTGGATGCATTTTTATTTATTGAACAATGGATTGATGCTAAGCACCACTAATGCTGCATGTTGCATAGCATTATTCCTTTTGAAGTCTTGTTTGTTGATTTTGGTCTGCTCTAGGATTGCTTGTGATCATAGATGAGAGATAGTCTTTGAAGTCTAGCTGTACATTTTTTTCTGGAATTTGTTGCTTTTCAGTTTTCATCTAATTCAATAAGATTTCTGGATTTTGTATAAACAGTTTTATTACTTTATTCCTTTTCTTCTTCCAGCATTGGAGTATCTTTTGTACATAAAAGAAAGCTCAACCCAATGCAGAGGAGTTGTGGCAGTAGTCTATATCATATGTAGCAATGACAAGGGTTAAGAGTAAGAAAGGAATCTTAAATATTAAAATTTAGGTGAAAAATTGAGGTTCTAATTTAAATATATGGCCCCCAAAAGGGGCGTATGTACCTCTGTGATGCTGTCACTTGCTATGAATATTTAAATGAAACCAAATAAAGATTCTGTTGATCTACCTTCGTGTGTGGTTGATATCTTTGAAGTTTGAAGCTTAGGTTTTTGGGGTTGAATAACTGGTGCATACCACTAGCACTTACTGTATAGTTTATGCTTGACAAAATTTTATGGTTAATGATTTGCAATTATCAGAATTGCTCAAATTTTTTTTCCCATTCCATTATGATACATTTTTATTTATCTTTTTGGATGTAGATCTTGGATACAAATCCACAACTCTTTTTCCATCTCCAACAGCAAAGGTTAATAGAACTAATTCGGAACGGAAAGGTAGAAGAGGCTTTAGAGTTCGCTCAAGAGGAACTTGCTCCACGGGGAGAGGAAAATGTAATTTTCAGCTTGTTGGTTATGCTTTTACCTGTTTCCTTGTTAGTCTTATTTAAGCTAATCCTAGTTCTCACAAATGAGATTTATCATTGTAATATGCAGTTGCATTTCTGGGATCGCTTTTCACTACCTTTATATAATGTTGATGAAAATTCCTCATCATAAATACTCGTTTTTTCCCGATACTGATTCTAAAATATAACCATAATTTCAGCAAAGCTTTTTAGAAGAATTGGAGAGGACAGTTGCGCTGCTTGCTTTTGAAGATGTCACCAACTGCCCTGTTGGCGAGCTGTTAGACATATCACAGCGCCTTAAGACTGCTAGTGAGGTGAATGCTGCTATTCTTACCAGTCAGAGCCACGAAAAAGGTTAGTACCTGTTCATTTTAAATATTCTCGAGTTTTGTTTTAATGCATTTCAAGGGAATATGAATGTTTTGTCATACAAATTTAAATTTGCTTTAAACTACTTGATACTGTTTAACATATAAATATTAAAACATAGGGTTCTAGTTCGTAACTACCCAGCCACCCAACTCCGACTTTGGCAGATCTGTTGGCGACATGTGGAATTGTGGATTAGTAAATTAGACCAAAGATTTTCTCGGCAAAATCTGACCAGTATTAAGACTACCCGGTAAAAATCATAAACCAATTTGTAAACCGAACAACAATAACAGTTGCAATGGCTTAAATGTCTGTGCACCTAAGATTTTGTGGTGGTCGAGATTGGCTATGGTGGATGGAGCTGGTAGAGTGGTTAGGGTTCCCAACTTGGTTTAATGATTGTGGTGATAATGTCAGCGAATCAGAGCTTTGAATGCTGGTTGGTGTTGCTGTGGAAGAAATTTTTTCAGTTATTTGCTGAATAAAAAACAAACAGATCTAAGTTAGATTGTAAGTTCTATACCTTTAACTAATTTTAAATGAGAAAGAATTTATCCATTATTATTTCATGACCTACCACAGCACACAATACAGATCTTTGGACTTATGTCTAAGCTGTTGGTGGAGGTTTATTGGCAGCGGGGAATGGTGGCCAATGAGTGAAGAAAAGGCATCAATCTTAGAGGTGGTGATGCATGCGGGTATTTGCCTGCGTCATCGAGAGTGAAATTTTTGGAACTTTTTACTGATCTCTTGATATTTTTTCACTGTCAGTAGTGAATTCGTTTTATGTCCTATTAAAAGCAATCTTATTCATACAACTAGCATTTATTACATGAGTCATGAGAAATCTGTCACTGAGAGGGCTTGCCTATAGTAGGTAATTTCACATTTGATGTTCTTTCTGAGGATTCTTCTGTAATTGTGCTTTCATTGCAAGTATCCTATGCATTTCATACATCTCGCTAAAATTATCAGAATCCAAATTACTATTATTTCAACAGATCCAAAGCTTCCAAGCTTATTGAAGATGCTAATATGGGCGCAAAATCAACTTGACGAGAAAGCTGCTTATCCTCGAATAAATGATTTATCTACCGGAGCACTTGAAGATCCTGCTGTTTGAAGGGATTGCCAGTGTCTGTATGATATAGGTTCGTCTTTCTGGTGTTGCCATTTCAAGAAAATGATGGGAAATTTGAAATCTGTGTACTTTTATTTGGACGACCTTTTAGCGATTCACATATATCGGGCTTATGAAAACGTGTTAGGTTGGTAGTGTTCATCCAGTGGTGAATTTGGCACGGCTCGTGTACAGAGTCCATATATGATCGAGATTGTGGATTTAGTCATTAATTTATGTAAAATAATAATAGACCAGAATTATCTTTATGACTTCCCAATTCCCATTTCTACCTTCACGGTCGGATTGATATTGCCATTGCTGTCTCAATGCTACCCAATTATATATCTAATAGCCCTACCAAATATTCACTAGAGGCGACAATAAAACTGTCATAGTTTTGATATGTAATCTACTCCTTAAGTCAGGATTAACATGGGAACTATCTCAAGTTAAAATGTTGTGTTCCTGTAAACAATTCTTGATACAAATGACAGATTTGAAATTCCTCGAATTAAGTTTTGAGGGCCCTCTCTGAACTTAATTATTAATTTTATATTATATTATCACAATAAATATAAATTTTAACTCTTTGAACAAGTTGAAGCTTGTCTTTGGTACTAATTGTAAAGAGCATTTCTAAGAGGCTCTTATGATGTTCTTTATTTTAAAGAGTCGGTCTTCAAATTTATGCTTCAAGAAACTCTTTAAATTTATCCTTCAAGTATTAAAAATTGTTGCCTCGATATTCAGCTCTTAAAACAGTAACTACACATATTCTTTGAATTTCAACATAAAGATTCACGAAAAGATGACAGTCTAATAAAGCTCATAAATGATGTAACAAACAGAAATGCTTTGCTACTCCTTAAAAATGCTGTGTAGAGATTATTGGCAGATGATAACTCATAATTTCTCTGGCTCCATTTCCATTTTCCACCCAGATAACATAAATCCAGATAGTATTCTTTGAATAGTCCTGAAATTTAGGCTGGTGAAATGCACTTCCCATTTCTTGAGAACCATCATCAAAATTCAAAGCATAACTGGAAGGATCATACTGGAACTTGACTTGCTGTTTGCCTCTGTTCTTGACTGCCTTTTTTGTTGCTGCTCTCATTTTCCAGAACAGCCTTCTGCACTGATTCTTCCCATAGTTCTGCACCCACACAAAACTTCCCAACAACGCCATAAAAACTTTGACTGAAATTATTTACTGGGTTCAGTTAAATCAAGAATCTCATGGATATGAAGAAGAAATAGTTCCACCCTCGTAACAGAAGAAGGGAATGGAAAGAGCATTTGTTTTTATACTGGTAGAGAATTGAAGTGACCATGAAGAAAAGGGCTTTTCCTGGATCCACTTTTTTTGCTGTGAGAATTGTGAATAGTAATATATATAAGAAAACAAAATGTAAAATCCTTTTGGTCTATTGATAAAAGCTGCAGGCTCTTCATAGTGTACTATTCCACTTTTTTTCTCTGCCTCGAGAGACTCAAATTCCATTGTCTACTCTCACCCATCCCACTAGCCCCCCCAAGGTCATATCACTATCCAATTTGTTACACGATAAGAAATAAAGTGTACCTGAAGCAGTCCTCCATCTGAACCTCCTCTTTTCTCTACAATTGTAATTAATTATTGAGCTGAGCAAACTTGCTACTTAAAAAATTATTAATAATTTTCTTTTTTCATCATATTCAAATATTAATTTCAACCATATAATCATAAGTATTACTTATTTATTATTTACATATTTCATGAGATTCACGACTCCTCCTCCTCCTCCTAAAAAGTTACAAATAATTTTAGATGAACATGGACTATGTTATGTTTACGTAGGATTTAAGTATATTTGCATGCTTTGTAGTACTGACTCTGCAATTATCTCTTTTAACATATTTATACTTGGCTCTGCAAGAAATAAAAGGTGATATTCAAATGGTGGAATTCTACAACTCTACTTTTGTGCCCTTTTACAAACCTATTAAGACATTAACATTAAATTCTCTTTTGTCCTACCCTAAGATTCCCTACTCATACGTCCATTCTTCCACTTTGACCCAAGTCACATACTTCTTTACCACTATGTTTGATAAAGTTGTGGAAAAAAGTAAATAAAAATTGTAACTTTTACGAAATGTGCGATTAAAATGATATTTAATTAATCTTAAAAGAAAAAAAAAACCCAAAGGGCGCTATAAACAATTTTAAAAACCGGTCAAATTTATTTCTTCAAATAGATTTACGCCTTTTCGTTGAACTCTATTTGGATCCGTTCACAGATTTTACATTCTTGCACGCATTATACAGTTAGATACTTCTAGGTCTTATAGAAAATGTACATTTTAAGGTCTTATTTTTTACTTGCTATTCCACTTTAAAATTAATTGGAAGAACTGAAATATTTGCATTGGCAAATTAAAAAGATAACTTAGAAATTGTATATTTCTGTTTTAACTAAAATTATTTACATATTATAACTGTCTAATATTTTTTTTTTTCGATTAATTATTTGTTGATAAAGCTGACTTGGATTCAATAATTGACTACAATGTCAACTGAATTAAGATGGATCGGGTCAGAGGATTTGTCATCTTCTGGAAGTGGGCCCTCTTCCTCTTAGGATCCAATTGGTGGGACCC
Source organism: Fraxinus platypoda (assembly GCA_903798405.1). Taxonomy (NCBI): domain Eukaryota; kingdom Viridiplantae; phylum Streptophyta; class Magnoliopsida; order Lamiales; family Oleaceae; genus Fraxinus; species Fraxinus platypoda. The sequence goes on from CAIGRT010008064.1 coordinate 14,559, forward strand.
ACTTGCTCTTCAGAAAACAGCCCATGTTGACCAAATTCTAGCCCAACGTAAATTATCAGATAATTTTTTCTTCGAATGTTATTTTTGGAATTAATAAATAACTCGTTTAACACAAAATATATTCCGCTGATTATAAATTTATAAATTGAGTAATGTGCTATAGAAAATTAAGTGTTTGCGTAATAGAATGTCAATTAAAATAACAATGAGAGAAGAGTTATAAAGACTAGTTTAAAAGAGCCATGAAATTCGTTGTCTTAAAGTAATGTAGCCCCTTCATGCAGGTACTATAGGCGAAGCACGATTTCAAGATAAAAAAAAATCCTTATAACTCACAGTCGGTTATCTTTCTATAAAAAGAAGGAACACAAGGAAATAAAGAACGAGCTTATATAAAATTGCCAAAAATTATAAGAGAATATATAGTAAAATGTATAGAGGGTATTCTTTCAAATTGTGCGTAAAACAATGATATATTCCTCTTTTTTATAGTGCAAAATTCAACTCACATTCATGAAAAATTAAACCATTCAAATAAAACTTAAATTATAAAATTGTTATTTTTAATTTTATATTAAAAATTAAAATTAAAATCAAAATCAAAACTTAAAATTATGTTGAAGAATATTATGTAGTCATGCGTGAGTAAATTAAAAGAATATTATGGCATTGCTCTTGAAAACCGTGATTCTACACGTACTAATATCCTCGATGAAGCACACTTCTCAAAAATTATAAAATCATTTAAATCAAATATTCTCACGAATTTGAAGTTTGTTGATTCGAAAAAACTTTATGATTTGATATAATATTTAGATAATGAGATGTGTGTAATGTACGTGTAGTACGTACAAGCATCTAACTAAATTCATGATGACTCTTGAAAGTAAAATGCAAGAAAGATGAAAATCAACACAATATAATATTGGATTTTGCAAATCTAACTGTAGGTCTAGAAAAATCAATATTATTTTACTTGCTCTATTTTCTACTCTACAAGTATTATTACAATTGAAGCAAATAATGTATTGAATCAAAAATTCAATAACTATAATATTTTATTGTTTGGCATGGTCGGTTTATCATCATCGGACTAACAATGACGCAAAAAAAAAAATTATCAGGAATTTGTATACATATTAATTATAGAACTAGAAGATTTTTGGATTAATAACAGAAAACCCCCCTAAAAACGTTTACATGTGCGATATACCTCATTTCCTATTGAAAATCGCAAAAAAAAAACTCCACTATTTGAAACATTTTGTGTGAAAAACCCCAACGGTCTAGATCTGTCATATTTGTCATTAAAAAAAGGAATAATTGCAATATCAGTTTTTAAATTTTTTATTTTTTTACAAATTAAATCCAAAATTTTCATACGTGCAACGTATCATCCTAAATCTTTAAATCTTTATTTTTCACCCCCACTCCATCTTCTTCCCCAAAAATCCAAATTAGTTGAATCATTTTATGTTTGTGAAGTTTTAGAACCTCTGAATCAGCATTTTGCCTTGCGTCAGTTTTCTGAATGACAAAAAGAAGGTCAAGAATTAATAGAAGAAACACAACCATCAGCTTTTGCATAATCTCCCATTTTCAAATTCTTGCACTGATTTTTCCTTGTTAATCGATTTCCCAGCTCTAAACCAAGCTCATCCATTCATTTTCACATCAAAATCCACTTCCTTTTTGCTCAAATCCAAGCCCAAATTCTTCATTTTCCCTTTTTTGATCCCACCATTAATCCAGTTCACCTTCATTCTTGTTTCACTTCTCTTTCGGGCTGGGCAAAATGTCCGAACCGAACCGAATCGAGCGATTTTTTTAAAATGAAATACCCAAACGGGTATTTGAATCGAGAACCGAATGGTTTGGTTCGGTTCTCAGTTCTAGACCAAGAACCGAATTT
>CAIGRT010008093.1:0-10917 GCA_903798405.1 Fraxinus platypoda
AACAAATTATATCCATTTAATTGACAATTTGCATGAAAAATAAAGCCAAACGAACACCAAAAAATTCAAAATTTCAATATTTTTCATGTGAAAAATTATGCAAATCAAACACAATTAATTGACAATTTTCAATAAAACAAGTTTTAGACAATTCAATTCCCTAAAATTCATTTTCTTGCCATCCAATTTCATTCTTTCAATCAAGTGGACCCTACAAGTGAAAGGTAGAGATGTGCTAATGACCATTTTAAGACAAAGATTTTGTTTTTTAATATTATAACAAATTTGTGAAAATAAAGGTAAAATGAATGCTCTATATGACACTTCAGATTCCAGGATTCTGTTCAGCCGTTCAATTCATAACTATCTCAATCTTACCACAGAAACAGAAACCAAGGTAAGTATACAGTTGTTCTTTTCTAGGCAAGAGGATTGCCAGCTACTGTACTATGCCACTTGATGCTGATCCCAACCCACATTCTTTTTCAATTTCAACCTAACCCACTAATGCATTCATTATTTGGACATTTTAATTGGAATCGAAATTATTAAATGAAATTGGGTTCGATTCCAAAAAAAAGAAGAAATCGGAATCGTGGGTACCAACTTTGAAACAAAATTTATTCCTTTTATAAATTTTTACTTTTTTATAATTTATTCATCCTGATCTAATGACACGATGAGAAGCAAGGAAAATGATTTGACGGAAAGAAAAGTCTGCAATTTTGATTGTTAAGTTATTTTTCATAAAAATGGATTTATATTGTTTTTAACTTTTTTTAAAATCTAGCACTTTCTTATTGTTGATTTCTAGTTTTTGGTTTAATATTTCAATTTGGCGAGGTCAACTTCAAAGTGTCTTGCCATACTCATGATTGGTTGATCTGGGAGGTGATGCAGTCGAGGAAGAATACTTCTTTTGTTGTATCATAATGATGTTTCATTATGATGTCTTTCATAGTCTGACTCCGACTTCCATCAATTGGGTACTAGGCCAAGGTGCCAAACTAATTTGTCTAAATTCCTTGAGAACAATGCTACTGTTACAGGAAAAAAAATTCTGTAAAAATAATAGAACACACCCATGAGGCCCACCCCATGTGAGTATTCTGGCATTTTTACAGATGAAATAGTTCAGTACAAATGGTTTAATTGATTCCTTGATTAGCCTAGAGGGCACAAACTCATCTAATGTGGAATTTCATATCAACAACAAGGTGCAAAAGTTAGGATGTAGCAATCATCAAATCATCAATTGAATTCAGGCAGCACAACGGCCGGTCTGAATTCCCAAATAATCAAATTTTATTTTTCATTTTTTTCACAACTTCTCATCTACAGTTCTAAATCGACCACATTTTTATAATACTTGTAAATCTTACGAAATATATGGATAAATATTATTTTAGTTTTAGCAAATATTTATAAACAATTGTTGAACATTCTTTTAGCCATTGTTTGGTGCCGCTAAAAAATTCTACTAAAATTTAAGTCAAAGTCAATAAATTAATTTTAACAATATATTTCATAGGACTCACAACTTTTCAACCATATATTTTATCAATTTTTTTTCAAAATCTGATTTCAATCTCTACTCAACATGAGCTTAATATTTCAACCCAATTAATGCCAACAAGAGGACTAGGTCAAGCCATTGCCTAGGGAGTACATGTACACCCCTAGAGGCTCCCTAGAGAGAACATAAGGTGTCACTAGCGTGCTATCTATGTCTCGACCTTCCTTCGATTTTTCTCTCCCGTGAAGTCTTCTAATCTTGAGAATCCCCCAATCCAAGTACATGAAAGAAATTAAAGCACCCTTCAAACCATCACTTTTATTTGTATATATATTTCTCAAATAATTTTATTCCTCGTTCCTTTTTCTTTTCGTTAATATCTTAACCTTACTCCATCAAAAGTTCCATTCCAACCTTAAAATGTCCCATCGGAAGGAGTACCTCCTCACAAAGGGGATCGCAGTTACCAGGTTCGGATGACTGTTTACCAAATAATTTCTCAAATACTTTTATTTGTATAAATATTTCTCAAATAATTGTATTCCTCTTTCCTTTTTCTTTTCTTTTCGTTAATATCTTAACCTTCATCAAAAGTTCCATTCCAACCTTAAAATGTCCCATAGGAAGAAGGAGTATCTCCTCACAAGGGGGATCGCAGTTACCAGGTTCAGGTGACTGTTTACCAAAAATATGGGTCTCCGCAAAGTTGTAAAACCATGTATGGGAACTGATGCCCCGGTGAACGGAGACTATAACTATAACGGTCCTAAGATAACAAAATTCCTTATCGAGTATGTTCCGACTCACGCGAAAGGCATAATGATTTAGGCACTGTTTCGGAAAGAGCCTCTATGAAATATAGATTCTCTTAACAAGTATCACAATTACTTAATAACAAAATGGTATTGGTCCATTACTCCCATTCAAATGTATGACTATTACTATAGGAAAATTCATCGCACAAATATCGTTCACTTTCAATATATAATTATTGTTGTATTGAATTCCCATTTTGTATGTCTCTCTATTTGTCAATATTCAAGATTAACAGAAACTATTTGGAAAATATCAATTAATTAGTTTACAATAACAGAAATTTAGGTTTCTTGAAACTTTTATTTGAAATTAAAGGTTTCATTCATACACTGCTTGCAAGTATTTATCTGTAGTTAATTTACGAACACTCTCACAATTAAATATAACGTTGGTGCAATAGGTATATATTTTTTTCTCAAAAGCTTTAGCGAACCGCTCAAGTTTCAATTTTAAACAAACACGGAAATATATATAGAATGTTTCGTACGTTAAAATGAACATAAAATATAATGGACAACAATGCTCAGCATAATTTTATTGCACAAAATAAATAGAAAATGTCGATGAAATAACAGCATAAATAGCACTTGACATTTAAGAAACATTTTACAAACAAGGTTACAAGAAATAGCAAATTAAAAATATAGTAATGTGATTGAAATATACGAGTCACATAAAGGCTGTTGTCTTAAAGAAACAATTTTGATTTGTTTTAGCAGCCCAGCCTTGGCATTTCATGCTTCTCAGATTCCTACAAAGACACAAATGAAAAAAGAAATATAGGTTAGACAAAGTAAATAATTTAATAATATTCTTGAAAAGCTAAACTTTTTTGATTTTTCAGCATGAATTTACTATGATGCTTTGTGTCAAAAGAGACCCAAAAATTTAAATGACTAACATCAGTTTGTCTGAAAATTTCAGAATTTGTATTAGTTAGAACACAATATTGACCATAGGGTGCTAGATGCTACACAAGCAAACTCACAAATAAACAATTTATAATCTACCAAGGAAAGATTGAAACACTAATTACATGTTAAGTGGGTACATTAGAACACAATATCGACCATAGTGTGATAGACGACGATTTTTGTCACATGCTCCTTTTCGTTAATTTCGTCCAACCCTATGCAATTTCACATAGAAGACATGCCCTAATGTTTGGTGGATCTTCTTCTCAAAATTATTGACTTAATAAGACCATTTTCACAAATATATTTACAACTTTATGAAGTCTTATCACTTAAGTATTCCCAGATAACAGCCCTGATCTCATGCCTTCATTGGGTAGGATAAAAATTTCTTACTGCTGATCATGTTGCAAGAGAAACCGTAAGTAAGATTCACTTACCACATCAGCAATGGAAATTTTTTATCCTTCTCAGGAGATCAATTTCTAGGTAATTCTCAAATGAAATCTTCGAAAAATAAGAGACAAACATACTACACTAGACAATTTTCTAGTTAATGAAACGAAAAATTGACTTTTTACGACAGGAATTTTTGTTGTTAAAAGTGAAATTTCTTGTAGTGCTCCACTAAATAAATCCAACTTCGCAACCAAATCAAATAATTTACCTCGATTAGCTTGGTTATTAGTCTCCAACATCAGTCCAAAGTGAATATGAGGGAAGTGTGCCCACTATACCAAAGAAAGTTTTCAAGTCATTACCCAAAAATTTAGACTATAAACTGCAAAAAAAAAAAAATCTCCACAGCTGGGAAAATATATTAATGTCCACTTACATTTTTTGCAGCAGTACTGAATGCTTCCCTGTGGCTTATTTCTGGATTATTGGCTTTGATTCTCTGAATCTCCTCTCTGAACATTTACATTATATTCAGAGTTAGGCATAAAATTATGATGCTAGAAGGTACAAGATCACAAAAGTGAAAGTAATTTTCATTACTTTATGAATTGGTTATAGGCAGATGGTACTCTTTGCCTCTTCTCAGGAGCTGTAAAAAAAAATAAAAATGAAGAACATATTAAAATAACTTGCAACTAAACATAGAGTGCATTATGGTTTATTTTAACTTATGTTTCTTACTTAATAGTCTAGTGTATTTGTTACTAGTACTTGATAAGAATTGACGATGTAATGAACAAGATTTTTTCTTAGTACTTCCACACGAGACGTGCTAAGAAGGAAAATATAAACTAATGAAACATACGTCGGTTCACGATCCTCTGTTCAGTGTTATTCGTAATGGGAGGTCGCATTGCCATTTTGTTGTTGCATTTGGAAGAAGAACCAAAGTCGATCTTCTTGTGCTCAGAGGAAATGCAATTAGGAGCCTGAAATTGAAATATTACAAAAGCCCCAACTTTGTTAAATGAAGAAATAAAATTCCAAATACGTAAACGATTTATTTCCTATAAAAAGAAAAACCCAAAGAAGCAGAAGAGGAATGTTTACATTTACTATGAAAATAGGTTAAATAAATGAAAGCTGAGATAGAGAGAGAAAGAAACAAGATTTGACTAAAAAAAGTGCACTGATATGATGTTCTTTTTAAGAAAAGAAAAGGGCAAAAATAACAAGATTGAAGTGACTGAATCAGTTAAGAAAATGGCAGCTTGATTGACAGTGTATTGAGATCTAGATGGGATCTAAGAGAACCCAAAGTTGCCATTTCTGAGGCTTTGTTTCCACGGTAGCGGACAATCTCTGTTGGCATAAAAACCTAAAGAACCAACCTCAACTTACCCATCAATCAAATCATAAAACAAAAGTTAATATAAAATAATAATAAAAAAACCCTAAAAGTCTACAAAAACTTGTAGGTTTTGATTTCTGCGTTTTTAGGGTTCTGAAAGACTGGATCTATGTATTATATAGGCAAGAACTTTGATTCCCTCAAAAGAAGAAAAATCCAAGAGAACCCAGATTTTAGACGCCTATTACAAAATTGATCTGATCATCGCCCACAAATTGAGCTGAAATTTCGTTAAAAGAACCTGAACATCTTGCCAGGACAGCGGCTGGAATGCAGCCGCCATGTTCACGGACCAGAAATTTGTACAGTGTCCACATCGAACGGTCACAATATCAAACAAGTTGCTGCATGGAACACTCACCTGCAAATTCAACCACCGAAAATTGAACCTTCAGGATTGAGAAACTATAAACCAACAGTTAAAATCTATAACCAAAAAGCCATATTTGAGATCTATGTTTATGAACAATAACAGATACATGTAGATAACATCTGGCTTGCAGAATTTTCTAGTTGTGGACTTATAATAAACAAGATTAGGCTTGAAAGTTGAAACTCAGTGGTTAAACACGAGGGGTTGCAGTCTTGCATAGAAAACCCTAGAGCCTAGAGGAGTAATGAACTGATCAACATTTTCTTTCTTAATCTTGTCCTGTCCAACTTACCAAGTGTGCCCGAGAGTTTTTTGCAAGAAAACTTTGGTCTTCTTCTAGCTGCTGGTATAACTCAAGAAATAGCCCCAAATAGGAACTTCGTTTTATTGAAAACATTAGTTGAAAGAGCTTTATTTTGAAAGCATGCTGCAGTTAGCAGGTGTAGTGATATCTTTTCAGCAACTAAAAGCTATTAAACAGAAGCAAAATCACTTTTGAGGTTAAAAATAACCCTAATATTTTTAGAAAATCAACACAATAATCTCTCTTTGTTTCTCTCTCGGGTCATCCCAATGTTCCACCCGAAGGTATGACTTTTTCTTTGACTGTAAAAGAAGAGAAGAGAAAAGAAAAGTCTTGACGATGTAGACATGACTGTATCAAAGACAAGAAGCCCAGAGAGAAAAATTAATGGACTTCATGATAATAACACCAAATAATAACCTGATCTCTGAACCCAAAACCAGCTTTATTCAGCATGTAAAAATGTTTCTTTCTTGGTTGGATGCAAACACTTGTATTGAAAGTAAGCACACACCACAAAAATGCACATACTGATATCGATAGATGCATGCTAACATAATTAGTATACAAAAATTGGTCATTAAAAGCAGATCCCACTAAGGGAAAAGGGTTCTTGAAATAGAATACCGCAAGAACAATATTGCAGAAATTGCAAGGGATGTAGCAGAGTTGCTCGGGCACATTGGTGTAGGTCGACATGTCTATATCGAATTTGAATTGAAGAAGAAGAAGAAGAAGAGGAAGACGAGCAATAATAAACCAAACAGCTAGAGAGAATTGAATAAAAAAGCAACTTTTATTCTCTCTCTCTCTCTTTCTTGATTGTGTTCAGGATGGGCTATGTATAACAGGAGTACTACGAGTGTGCAGCTATATAAAGAATTTAAAGGCTAAAAAAATTGTCTAAAAGAAAAGGAAATATTTGTGTGTAGAGAGAGAAGTGAAAAAGGAAAAAAGCATCAGGGGATAGAATCCAAAGTGGTTTATCATAGAGCAATTTACAAAAGTGGATTATATTTAGTAGTGCTCACAGCAGGCAGGAACTGTGGACCGGGAACTGAAATTGAAGGGTTCATAGAAAACCCGGTTTGAGGGTTAGGGTTTGGATGAAGAGGAAGAGGTAGAGGAAGAGTGTTTTGGCAGTACTTACATAACAGTCCATGTGCGTGTAGCCGTGTAGGCTGATTATTTTGCTGCCATTATTCATCAGAAACTAATAATTGTGGTACCACACTCCCTTTCGCTATCTATCTGCGCCCCTTACAGCGGAAGAGGGGGGCGAATTTCCATCATATATTTATTCAATTTCATTTTAGTAGTGCACTTTGGATATCCAGGTCTAAAAATTATAAGTATAATTAACTTTTTTTCTTCTTTAATATTGTCCAATCTACTTGATCATATTTCGGGTCAACTCATTATGTTACACTCCATTTTCTCACAAGTTTGTCCTCGTGCAACTTGATTATATTATAGGTAGTACGTGCGTATTTTGGTAAGCCTTAGTAGTTTACGCTAAAGTACTAAAGTGTATTGGTCTTTTAATTTGAGGTACTTTAAAAATTGTTCACACTTTTTTTTTATCTTCTTTTAGCTAGGTTTGAAGTAAGAAAAAATATGAGGTTGAAAATATTGGTAGTTACTCAACTTTAAGCGTAAGTATAATATGCGTCATGAAACCCTTTTTTTTCCTTCCAAATGAGTCATTTAAGTTTGCGTTCTACTCAAGTTACTATATACATCTCATCTGTGGAATTTGGAAAACTTAATGTGTCTAACGAAGATGATATTGTCGATTGAAAAAATCAAACAGTGCTTTTGTCCTTGTTTAGTCCTCGTTATTTTCAAAATACATTTTCTTTCTTATTTTCAATCACACATTCTTCAATAAAATAATATCAAACACAAATCCAAATCTTTTTCTTATTTTTTAGCCATACATTCTCCATCAACGTACTATTTCAAAATGCATTTTGGGCAAAAAACGGAAATCAAACAGACGCTTTGTTTTGTCTATCTCAAAACTACTAATCCACAAAGGTTTAATGAAAGGAACATGTTTCGTAGCTGAAACGAACTTACATATATACTATCACATTTTCATCATGAGCAATCTCCCATATGAATATAATACTTTCTCTCAATATGATTCCTTCGATCTTGTGGATCCTTAGTATTATGTATTTTCTTTAACGTAAATATATCGCAAGTATACGGTCTCAAATTTTGTAATATAACAATCAAGTAAGGACGTCAAGCCCTAAAATTATTACTAAATGCTTTTTTGATTCTCATTACTATCAAAATACATTTTTTCTCTCTTCTTTTTTACCACACATTCTTCAATAATATATTATTACACGCAAACCCAAATCGTTTCCTTATTTTTTAACCACACATTCTCCATCAATCTACTATTTCAAAATACATTTTTACAATAAAATGGGGCTCAAACATGCTTTAAGTACTATAATGGATTAGCTTCTATCTTATCTAGACAATCGAATTTATGTTATCAATGTTTTCCATAAAATTTCGTGATTTTTCTTGTAACGAACTCAACTAATTGTATGCAAGTTTGAAGGAATTAATTAATATGAGAAAGTTTTGAATTTTAATTTCACCCAACTATCAATTATGTTTCTCAACTATCTAGTTATCTCTAATCAATTTTTCAAAATTTATAAGCAAGAACCCTAATGTAATTCTACTCCCTCTCTCGAGTGTCAAGTAAAAATTATTCTAAAATTCAATTCCAATATCTCTATTAAAAATTAAATGTCTACAATTTATACGTTTTTGGTTCGTAAGTGGAACATGCTTCAAAAAATTTATATTTTCTCTCTAAACCTATAAAATTTAGATTGTGTTATTCTATGATCGCGTCTAAGGTTCCCTATCTCGAGTGTCGAAACTTAAACAATCAATTTATTCAATTGGTGGCTAATTAATTGAAAACAAAACAAATAAATGGAATGGAAAATTTCAAAAAAATAACTAAATAAAATTAAAACATAATCTCAAGTTGGTTATCAAACATTTAGTTCATGATATATGAAAGAGACATAATCAATTCAAAAATCAAAAAACATGGAGAAGAAAAGAATTAAAAACTAGTTTGGAGCTTGAATTCTTCTTCTTGTTGTTCCCTCTTTTATTTCGATTGATCTCTTGCCTCTTGAATTCCGTTTAAAGTGGTCTTTAGGGTTGCGTTTATATTATCTTGAAGTCTTGGAGGAGTTGGAGATGGATTGGACCTTAAAAAGAATCCAAAATTTTTAAAACTCTTCCTCTCGCTGGCGAATCCTAGGCGCCGCAATAGTGTTGTCTCTTATCGACAAGTGGCATTGGGGTGCCAGTAATCTGTTTCTCTTCTGCACACGAGGCTTTGGGGCGCCACTTTGTTGGTTGATAACGGTGGCATTGAGGCGCCACTTTGTTAGTTTCTTCTTCCTTTTTTGCTATTTTCTCCACCTCCTTTGCATACTTTCAAAACTCTTACATGCCTAATCACACTCCTATCAACTTTGGCTCACTTTCAAGCTCCAAACTCGCCGTTTTCACCAAGTTACCTAACTTACAATGCAACACGAACAAACACATCAAAACATTCTAAATTGCTCATAGACAACCAAAATATCAAGTTTAAATGGCATTAAAACAATGAGTGAAACTCACTATCACTTAGAATATGGAATTGTCACATTTTCTTCACAGTAGTGGTGTACAAAAACGTCTTTTTCCTTCAACAAACTTTGTTTTTGTATCATCTCCAACGTTTTGTAGCCTTACACAAAAAAATATATATATCAGTCACAAATTTATTTAGGGCTTGAGTGTGATTTTTTTTCCCTCACTGTAGCCATGTGTACCTGTAGCTCTAGGAAGTGGATAATATTGAAATTAGGTCAATTGTGAAGGTACATCGACAAGTGATTAGGTACAATCACGAGCAGCAGCTTCTCAATTCAGATTATGACTAACAAAAATAGAGATAATATTTTACAGATGCTTGTATATAACACTAACAAATCTGTCTACTGTCTTCTCTTTCAATTTTTTAGGTTGAAAAATAGGGTTTTAATTTTTTATCATATTTTTTTTTAAGTGTCATGAACAATATTTGGTACAAAGTTGGCTCAAACAATTCAGGAATCATAGGACAAGTTTTTGAGAGGTCCTTTTCAATAAAAATAATATAGAATGAAGCAAATGATTAGTCAATGATCTTTGAAATTATTATCATAAGCAATGTGACATTAATCATCAACTATCACCAGTAAACATCCGTCAGCGATTACTCACACAATGTCATTGCTATAGAAGAAGGAGGTGTCACCAATGGAGGTTTGATCTTTTTTTCAATTTTTTTTTTAAATTACCGATGGAATATAATTCACCTATGAAATATCCGTTGGTGAAGACGTTGAAACTTATTTTTTAAAAAATTGATTACCCTCCAACTACGATTGTTTAGTTGGTGAATTGTTTGAAAACTTCAAGTTTTTAAAATTAATTTATATCAACAACATATTTTCTATAGGTAATATGAATGACTCTTCCAACTACGAATATTTAATAGGTGAATGATTGAATATTGTTAATTATTTAAATTTATTAACATCAGCAACTGACTTTCCGTAGGTAATATCAATTTATCTTCATCTAGGAAAATTCCGTAGTTGAAAATCTGAAATATGTGTGTGTTTTTTCTTTTTTTTGCAAAAAAAAGTTTGATTATCGTAGTTGAAACTCTATTACTTTTACCAATGAATAATCCGCTTCTGATTACCAACGTATGCAATCCAATGGTAATTATCGGTATATCACCTATGAAATATTCAAATGTTAAACGACAACATGAGGCACGAAATTTTTGTTGATAATGAAATATCGTCATTACCAACATAAATTCCGCTGCTGATTACCATAGTTAAATTGCTTTTGCCAACGAATAATCCATTTCTGATTATCAACGGATCTAATCCATTGGTAACTTTCCGTATGTGAAATGTTGTTTTTTAATAGTGTATGTCAGTAATTTAAATATCTCTTATTTTTTTTTATATAATACTATATTAGATAAGTTTTTTTTCCCTAACTTCTATTTCATTATCAACAAATTTTTCTAACATTAATGTCGTTGCTATAGAAGTTTAACCTTTAAAAAAAAAAAAAAAAAAA
>CAIGRT010008112.1:0-11969 GCA_903798405.1 Fraxinus platypoda
ACCTCCCCCAATTTTTTTCAAGGCTCAAGTGTAGAAGTTTAAGATGTAAATTTGTTATGTAATGCAGACAATGGATTCCAACTCACATACGTGTATTAAATAAAATTAAAGATCGTTGCAATATAAACCTTCTTACTGTATATTCTGATTGGAGTTGCTTCCTTATGCTCCTGTCTGATATGCAATCCTTGCCTCACTATGGTAAATCGTATGGATCCGTTTCCCTAATGGCCTCATGCCTGGTCGTACTCATTCATCCTGATTTGTATAGATCTGTACATGAATTGTGCATATAAGAGTAGAAGTATGAAAACATGTAATTTTATTAAAGAAGGTTTAAGAGCAAAAACTCTCTTAAACTTTATTTAATTACAAGTATCTAGATCCAATATGGATCCACTGTCTTTGAGGGTTTAGCCTCGAAAAGCGTACATTTCGGATTTCAAAATAAGAAAGAAAATGTAAATTTGTTATGTGATGCAGACAATGGATTCCAACTGGCATACGTATATTAAATAAAATTAAAGATCGTTGCAATATAAACCTTCTTACTGTATATTCTGATTGGAGTTGCTTCCTTATGCTTCTGTCTGATATGCAATATTTGTCTCACTATGGTAAATCATGTGGATCCGTTTCCCTAAAGGCCTCATTAAGGCTTTTATTGTTTGTCATTTTTTAAAAAAAATAATCTTAGTTGCCACTTTTTATTAAAATTAATGAAATTTCGTGAAATTTTCCATTTAAAATATTGAATTCTAAAAAATAAAAAAATTAATAAAAAAAATAAACGGGGCGTGGTGGGGTGAGTACCTGTTACCCTTACCCGCCCCGAGGTGAAGTTACATTCCCCGTCCTCGACCCGAATGCTCAATTAAGCGGGTAATTCCCGCCCCGTTTTGACCCGAGCCCCGCGAGTATTGAGTTTGTCAGATTTTTTGTCATCCCTAATTATATTTGAAAAGAAAAAGGATTAATGACCTCAACCAGTTATAACTTATTTAAAAGCAATAACATCGGCCATATATAAAAAGATAATTCTGTAGAGAAAAGCTGGAGACAATTGCGTCAATCCAACGTAGTTTGAGGAAGAGGTTTTCTTAAAAAAAAATATTTTTTTCCTGTTTATGATTTATTTGTTTTCTTGTAAAGTACTCAAAAGATAATTTTTTAAGAAAAACTTGTATTTTCTTTCTGAGGTAATGGGAATGAAGTGAATAGAAGAAAAAAAAAATATTTGAATTATGTAATAGTGACCAAATGTCCAAGGGATATAATCCGTCTTAAAATCTGTAGTTTATTTTTTTTCAATATTACATTTATAATTTTTATTGACGGAATTTTTCTAAAATAGCTAGATGATCAAAACAAAGAATCAATAATCATTACAAAGAATTGGTGACACATGGACACTATTAACTTTTTCTTTATAATTTTTTTTTTCCCTTCACAAATTATGAGGGTGTTTGGTGGGGATTAAAATTAGATTCTTAGTCAATTAATATTGATTGTTTGACTTTGACTTGAATTAAAATCAGATTTTAATCCGGATCAAATAGGGAGTTAATCCAATCCAAGAAAGTAGACATGCTGTTTCTTTCAAAAATAAGGTCTATCATGCTCTAGTGTTTAGGCTACTATTATCAGATCTATCTTCCCTATTTGTGTCCCAAAATATTAAGAATTAAATTAAATGAACATAATGCTTGACATAGGGGTTGACCGACCTCTCCGACCTGAATTAAATAATGCCGACATCCCTCATGTGTGTGTGTTGTGTCATCTCATCTGTCAAGCATTATGTTCGTGTAGCAAAACTCATTTATTAAAGCATGTTCAGCCAAGCTTAAAAAATCTACTCATAAATTACTTATAAGTACAATAATTTTTATTTCTCAAAGGATTTAAGCATTAGTATATCCCCAATTTCTTCCTCCGCTCATAATAATAAAAATAATTACGTGCGGTGCCGACAGAAGAGGGAGGTGCAACCAGGAAACATGCAAACTTATTTCTTCCCATTTTCCCAGTTGTGTGTTCTGGAAAAATAAATCTCAATCAGCAGGCAAGAAATTAAGAACTTATTATTAATAATCGTGCTTAAAAGCAACTTTTTTAAGCGCTTTCTCCATGCGACTCGTCTCAAGCAACTAAAAGAAGCACTTCTGCAACACAATCAAAATATCTTTCTCTACAAATGTTGCACCTAATAGCAAACGTGACTTTGACAATAATTCGACTCCGGAAAAATTATTTTTCATGTAATTATAGGTAAAGGGAAAATTGAAAAAGAACATTCATATTTTCAGTTTTGAAGCCCTATTTTTGATGATCAATATTGAAAATAAACAAGACAGAATAAAAATTACTCGCCATTCAAGCATCCATTGGTGTCTCAGAAATGCTCTCCAAGTGAGGTCTCCATATGCCAACACGCCCTCTTCTTCGATCCCTTTGTGTTGATGCCTTCTCTTTAAGAATATCAGACAAGTATTTATCCGACATGACTAGGTTCGTCAGAACAACGTCGTTGTTCTTCTCAATATTAATTTGTGACTCTTTCGTTTTCCTCTTTGTTGATGATCTCGATCGAGTTTTTTCAGGCACTGGCATGAGGAAATAAATCTTCCCTCTTTGAAGTTCATCACCAGGAGGGACTGCAACAATCTTTGAGCAAATCCCTTCACCTGTGGATGATGAGGGTTTCTTTAGTACATGCTTTGGATGCAATTTCATTATCTCTTCTGCTTTAATGCTGCCACTTATCTCTTCAACCTGCCCACTAGCATGGACTATTCGAATCACATCGAGGGCGCCACAAGGTAGAATGCAAGATATGCAGCACCTAATGGTGTTCTTCATAGAGGGATGAGCGAGGGAAGAAGAAAGAAAAGTATATAGGGGAAAGGGGAGTGGCAATATTAATGGTTATTAATCCTTCCCCCAACGAGTTTCTTGGGGTAAATGATATGTTATTATTATATGCTTTTTGCCCTTCACTTTTCCTTCTTTTGTGCGTGAAATTTTTCACTTGGGATGAAATCAGTGGAATCAATTAATAATTGGTACTTTGCCTTTTGGATCCATGATTCAGCCCTTCTCACCCTCCGATGTGAAAGAAAGGATGGGGCACATGGTATTTCTTGACCCGGTCTCCGATGGACAATTGAACAAGCGATTCATGAATTCTGTCGAGTTGAACGAGCCATTAACTGGAACGGGTTCAAATTTGTTTGAGCAACAATAACAGTATTGCATTATCTTCATCATTATAGTCATGGACACACCCACATGGGGTCATGTAGGGTTAAGTGACCCACAAAAAATTTTGATTTTTTTTTTTCGTGTAATTGTCCTTTACCCCTAACTGCTCATGTTTACAGATTATAGTTTATTATTTTCTTCAATAATAATAATAGTAATAAACTCTCCTCCAATCTCAATTTCTATTCTTCAATCCGAATAAACCTTTCTTCTCCAATATTTAATCTCTAACCCCTTGTTTGGTACACATTCTTCAATAAAATAATATTTTACATTACATCAATAATTTTTCCTTACTTTTTAATCACATATTTTTCATCATATCACTGCTTAAAATACATTATTTCCTCAATTATATTCATCAAACATATTCTTTATTCTTCAATCAAGTATGGAGTTTTTATGTTTGAAATTAAAGGTCTTAATGTTTATGTTTGATTTTCTCTTCCTTTTCCTTTACTTTCCCTCTCCTTTTTTCACCCAAATCTGTTTCTCATTATTGGGATTTGTGTTGTAATTGTTGAGTTATAATTTGATTTGGAATTGTGTAGCTTGGTATTGAGTGAGAGTGGGTGAAATATGTAATCTGTAGTTTGTACTACACTGTTGTAAACCGTTCTTGGGGCGCTAGGCAAAGCCTCAAGAAGACGCTCTATCGTGAATTATTGAAGCTTACCGCCCTTGGAGCGCCTGAGTTCCACTCAAGCATCCTTAAGGCACTCGTAACTATCTAATTCCGCTTGAGCATTATTCTGGGCAAGGAGAAAAAAAAAACTTCCAACTTTATAGATGCAAATAGTGCAGCAATTCACTCTAGAGAATTATTTAATTCCAACTTCAAATTTGAAATCTTTTGTAAAGGATTTGATGATGTACCATGTATCAAATTCACAATTTGAATATGTTTATTTCAGGGAATTTTATTTTTCAAAAGAAGTTATTCTCAATTTCAAGTTTAAGCTTCATTCTCAATTCCAAGTAATGTCTTTCCTAACTTGTAGATCAATATTTAAGTGATAGTTTGGTAACATCTATCAAGAACGATGCATTCGACAATATTATGTGACATTTTCAAAGTATGAAAACGCGTATGTTACAATTGTAGTTGTGTATTGACTTATTTTCATTATATTATGTTCTTTTTTTTAAATAAAAAAATGTATATTAATTTTTTACCCCCACATTACAAGAAGTCTGGCTTCGCCCCTGATTATAGTCATATTGAAGGCATTGACAAGTATCGTGAATAAAATTTTAAGTTATTTATGTGTACGTACACGGATAATAGGGATTACCAAGTCATCTAATAAGATCTTGACACTTGTAAATATGCGATTTAATTTGCTTAGTTAAAGTGGGTGAGAGTTGTGGGGTCCTTCAGTGAGTGTATGTATTTGTCATCTTTCAAAATCTCCAAGCAAGATCACGTGGACTATGGCTTTCATTGGAAAGTGAAGGTTCATGGACATCTTTTTCTCAAATGGATCTAAGTTTGTGGATTGCTCTGTCTTGTGAGAATTCTAATTGTCCTATTTGCCCGACTCAAGATGTACAGTGAAAGAATAATAGAATGTAAAATATAAATATAAATAAAAAAAAAGAAATTATTTAAACAAGAGGGTTTTAAAAAAAAAAAAAAATTTATTTTTGTTAAAATTTCTAACTCAATGATTTTCTACCATATTAATTAAATCAATGATTTAAGAGTGAAAAGGGATACGGTATCTTGTGACTACTGCTTGAAATACTTCACAATCGATGTACCAAATCTGATTTTTGCTACTGAAAAAAATGTGCTTTTCACAGTCGGAATTCAAAAGTAAAATGATGACTCAAAGAAAATAGTTCTTTCTGATAATTTGTTAGATGAGATGGTGGGCCAGGAATACAGCTTGATAGTAAGAGAAAAACAAGTTAGGTTAAAGCAGTAATTATCGGATTGATTTCCATGTCAATTAATATTTGGTTGGCCAATGTCTCATAGAAAACGTGGCACAGAAATATAGATATGTGAGGAATGGAGGGAGAGTCATGTCAAAGGCAGGGCCATGAGACAATATCATCAAATTGGGAACAATTTGAATCTGCGGTGCTCAAACTACACTCCATGGAGAACTTGAATCCCCAACTAAGTTCTAGTATTCGCAAAACCGGGGAGGTAAATCTACGGGTGGCGGCACAAGAGCCGTTCTAGGTGAAGAAGACGATCAAGATGGTTTTACGTTTTACCTATGAAAAATTAACTAGCATGCTCCCTCCCTACGTCCTTGAATATAACAATAAACTCACTGTCATTTATACTGATAATAAACACAACTCGTGTTACGTGGAACTATTTATAGAAAATAAGTTGTGTGCAGGGCAGATGCTCTTTAAACATTTTTTGTGTCCATTCTTGCAAAATGAAAGTTTTAAGAATTTGAAAACAAGAAAATTTGATTGGGGATCAAAGTGTATACTTTAGGTGCAGTGCAAATTTCTCTGAAATTGGAACTTGTGGATTTAATTATTGATATAATCTGAGATTAAAAGTAATTAGGCAGTGACTCATTAACACATAACCCCACAACCTAATTAAAAATCAACTAGAAGTGATTGGAAGGTACGAATTCCAGATGGATGATGGGATGTGGATGGTTTCAATTATTGAGCAAATGAGAAGTTTGGCAATCATCGACCCAAATAAGTATAAGGATTAGAGAATTTTTACATGCACTAAGCTTTAACTTTTTTAAATCTATTTTTAGTAAATTCAGTTGGCTGCTATTTCCTCCCCTCCCAGCCAACTTGGATAAGGCAGCAATTTATTGCATCCAACAACCAATAAGATTTTTTTACAAAGTATCTCATTACATTATCTTCGTTGATTAAGTACGTTTCTTTTTTCTATTAAAGTAATTACTATAATCTTAAATCTTAATCACTAGATAATAGCTAAGTAAATTGTATGTATTGGTTTAGGTTGCAAGACTTTTACCGTCGCCTTATGTGTTATTGGGAGCTAGAGTTCTATTTATGCACGTTTTTTAGCAAATTGAAGATCGAACATTGGTCAATCGATTAGAACATTGGTTAGTCGATTGGAGACCACTCGTATACACCACCCTTAATTGGTTAGTCGACTGGAGATCACATTATTCACATACTTAATTCATCAAACATTATAACAAATTACAGAACATATATAAATTTACATTACACACTAAAAAGTAAAACCTTAAACCTTGCGAAAAATGAGAAAAATAATAAAATAATCAACTTAAGTTAGAGAACAATCCAAACTGGATCCTCAACAAAATGAAAATTTAAAACAAGCATATAATGTATTTATTATTATTATTATTATTATTATTATTATTATTATAAGATGGCTTCTAAATCAGCTTGCATGATATGATGATAAGCTTCTGTTTGATAAATTTATTTATTTATTTATTTACAATTTTTTTTTATTTTTAAATATAAACGAAACTACTGTGAAGCTTTAAAGTTGGTTATAAGCATCTATACTAGAAGCTACAAGAACTTTTCTCTCTCACAAATCATAATATTTTGATTGGCAGCCAACCTAAATTTTCCTATACATTTTTTCATGGCCTACAAAAACAACTAGCTAGAGTTTCGACAGATGATTTTGAAAAATTATACAAACTGGCAGGAATAATGTGCCTGAGAAGCAATTATAGGTTTGGTATTGGGCTAGGTTTCACTGGGCCTCTTCAGAAGAAATTGTTGGGCAAAAGCAAGTTGGGCCTATAGGCCATTTTCATCATAGCCTAATTATATGGATTGGATCTAGCATCACAATCTCACCACGTCTAATGGTGGTGAGGTCGGCGCCGGGCCCGCTGGGGTGGTCACTGGCGGAACCTCTTCAATAGGATTCTTCCTTACCCTCCTGGGAGAAACTTCACGGTCAAAGTTCATTTCCTTTTAAAGATGCTGCTGTTTTCAAACTTTTGGGGCTTTCTCTTGTTCTTTTTCAAGAACAAATCTTTTTTCAAGTGGACATCCAAATCTTTCCCGTCAAGCTTTTTCCACGGGGATGTTCGTGGTTTTTAGTAGTGTTTCCCACAGATGGCATCAATCTGTTGACCACAAAAAATGCACCAACAGATACCGGGTCCACTCGCATCTTGGCAAGCTAATTCCGACACGTGTTGACAGATTATTAGTTGAAAATGTTGCGTTTGGACGTGGGAGAAGCTTTTGACACGAGACAAATATATTCGGGATCCCGTAAATAAAAAGACAACAAAATACGATAATGAACAATTAACAAAATAAACAAAATAAACATCGATATTACACAATGTTCTTCTTCGAAATTCCAACATCAAAGAGATGGAGTATGTTTGTGTTATTGATCTCCCCTTTTTCCCAACCCTTGTTATGACCTAAGAGAGTTTATTTATAGTATTACATGTACAATAATAACCATTGGATGATGGGACATGTA
Source organism: Fraxinus platypoda (assembly GCA_903798405.1). Classification (NCBI taxonomy): domain Eukaryota; kingdom Viridiplantae; phylum Streptophyta; class Magnoliopsida; order Lamiales; family Oleaceae; genus Fraxinus; species Fraxinus platypoda. Next base: position 7,724 of record CAIGRT010008112.1, read on the forward strand.
GCATCATCTCCTTGACTGAAACATTACCTCATAGGCATCATTTCTGAATGTTTTAGCTCATGGCACCTTAAGTGCTTCTGAAGGAGGCAGTTAACCCATGCCCTGAGTTGACGTGATTAACCCTTTCTACTCATTGCAGATGTCCAATCAATCATTCCAAAAGGATTTTATGCACTTTAAGATCTTCGATCGTAGGTCATATTTGTCATAGTTTAAGATTCGGATTCTGCTTTATTGAGCCTCAATTAGAGGTTTCAGCTTTGGAGCTTCAGTTGAACGAGTAGTACTTCAAGGTCGGAACTTTATCAATTTGTTTAGTATTCCTGCTTTCTCCCGAGTCTTGGCATTGAGGTGTTTCGATAATGTTGGGTTTCGGAGATATATTGGGCTTCAGGCAATGGGGCCTTGGAATTTCTGAGCTTCGGCCGAGGCGCCTCTGCAAATGGACTTCAGCCATTTCTTTACTTTTGAGCCAATTGAGCTTATGCCGATTTAGGCGCAACAGAAGTCATCTAAAGGAAATTTATATACTTTGGCCATTTTTCATTGATAAGATGAGAATTTCTTTATAAAAATTTGTACAATTTTGCTTAAAATGTCAAAATGAGGTTTTATGAACGGGTTCCTTATGGGTGGTGATAGGGCCCGCACATGTACAATTGTTGAGTGCGCTCCACACTCTTCTCTTTGTTTGCGTGCCTGCATCAAACCCTGAACGCTCATAAGAATTAAAAAATATATAATATTTATTTCGAAAGAATCTTTTCCTCAATAAAACTCGTGTAAATTGTTATTTGAATAATGCAATTTTCAATCTCTCTATCATACTCGTCTTATATGATATACATGTGATAATTAATAATTTGATACATAAGACAATAAAAAAATACCATATTAATGTATCAAATCACTAGCCGTAACATTTATGTGACGTTGATTAACCATTATTTCAAAATTCCTTTTTTCTTTAAACTCATTTTCAACCACACATTCTCGCATTAAAATATTTTAAACATAAATCCAAATTTTTTTTCCTACTTACTAACCACACATTCTCTAAAAATTCACTATTTCAAAACTCATTTTCATTGAATAATATGGTTGACAAACATGGACTTAATTTCTGTTTTTTACTTGAATAAATGTAAAGCGCAAAAATTTATTTGGAAAAAGAAAGTACAGTAAATAATCTGTACTATTATTAGACGTATTTGTTATTTGATGGTTTAAAATATTAGAAAGAAGATAATTGATTGCGTTTCTATCTTCAATTCACCTTATCACTAGTTCAATTATTATTATTTTTTTATTAAACATAAAATTATTCTTTACAATAATTCAACCAATAATTTATTTGAAAAAAAAAAAAAAGTCAATTCACATTAGGAAATTGACATTATCTTTACAATATATGTATGTGCATGTTATGGGGATATTCGCATAATCGAACACCAGATGCCACTATCCTTATAGTAAATACTCGATTATAGAAGATAAAACTCCATAGTAACCACAACAAATGTAAATGACGACTCCAACTGCTGTTGTAGGGCCAAAAATAAAAATAATTTTTTTTTTTGCCTAAAAAGCATTAAACTAATGGCAGTCTAAGAAGTAGAAATATAATTAAAGGAGAGCTAAATCAAATCATTAAAGTGAAACTAAAAATAAATGTATAAGAAAAAGGATTTTCTGAAAAATATTCTAGTTTTTGTGTTGTATCAAGTCCACCCAACAAACATCAATCAGATCACCTACCTTAATGAATTATTAAAGCCAATAAAGTTTTTGCCTGATGTTTGCTTATGAGGCTGGAAAACAGAAGGTAAAACCATCTGTCAATTCCTACCAAAAAGTAGACCAAATTTGACTTTTTGAAGGGGCACTTGCATGGTTAAAAAGAAAAGAACAAAAAAGGAAGAACAAACAGAGCAGAAAATGACGAAAATGGAAAATAAGCTAACCATATTGGACAAGAAAGGAGGAAATAGAAAAGGACATGGAATTGCTAATGCCGCATGGCCATGGCAGTACATAAATTCAAGCAGTATCCAGATTGACAAACTTCATAACTTTTTTGTATATGCATCAAACTTCATTTTCAACCCCACATTCCAAGTATTATCCATCACTCATTTCTATCTATTTATAAATTAAGTCATTTATAAGTTCTTTCCAAATGGATTATAAGTCCTCCCACCTACCCTCCTTATCACGTGCAAGGAAGTCTGGGAAATAATCTACAGCTAAGCAAATTGAAGTAAACATCATTTTTAGCAAATTTGAGGTCGTCTATGTTAATCATTTTCTACCACATTATTAGGTGATACTGAAGTGCCAAGTGTACAAAAGATATACAAAGGTCGCTAGATTTTTGCTAAGAGTGTAACAATTATCTGCCTACTGGATTCGAGAAAATCCTAATGGCTCACAATCCATTGCTTGATCCAAAAATGTAAATGGTCCCTCATCTTAAATGTTTGTAGACAATGAAATTGCCCATGGAAAGATACATGTGCCTTTCCCACAAGTATAGGAGAAGGGGAAGAGAAATCTATTCTTCCCTTGTTTTGGTCGCATTAAGAAAGTCGTCAATGATTCCAATCCTGGACAGGTAGGACGGAAGACAATATCCACCCAATATGGATAGAATAACTAAATTTCAGTTTGTGTCCAATTAATGTCGAATGGGACCGGCCCATGAATTCCACAAACTTGTTGATAAAACTAACGGCTGACAAAAATAATGATTGCAGATAGAATTAAGAGCCAACATAAATCAAGAAGAGAAAGCAGATATAAAGAAAAATCTACAAGACAGACCAATCCATTGACATGTTCCTCCTCATCACAAGCCTTGCATCGATTTAGTTGACAAAACGCTATCAAAGTATGATAAAGCCATTATGGCAGAGTCCATATCCCATGATACCCGGGGGGGGGGGGGGGGGGGTGCATAGCTCTCTCCCTTGCATCAGTTGTGAAAAAAATTCAAACCCAAGTGTATGTACTCGATTTTTGCATCTCTATACTCCATAGATTATTATGCATTCTCCAGAATCAAGCCAGCCATGAATTAATAATTTTGATTCCAAGAAAAATTGCTGAAGGGGATAGAAAAAAGTGGTATATTCACAGAAGCTTACAAATGAATGGGAAGGACAAACTTCATTGTTCACAACAAAATATCAATGTTAGCAATCATAAGATTATTCAATAATATTCTCTCGTCCAGGTTCCACCTAGGAAATAAGAGATAACCAATGAACTGATAACCTAATTTCCATCTTCAAATGTTAGTTCTCATCAAATGAACTGAAATTCTAAGTTACACGGAACTAGGGTCCTGGAATCAGAATCTTCCAAACTATACAACTCAGTTCTATATGTTGGTCCAACCAATCTTGGATTTATAGCCTCATCGAAGTAGCCACCATCTATCTCATGCTGATAAACTTGATATTCTACAGCTGCTAAATCCAAGTCTCTACACTGACACATAAGCTATTGAATGCATGTCTCTTCTTCAAAGAGCATATTTCATCAAGAATTTTTTTTTTTTATTTTTTTTTTTTTTCCAAAAATGAGTTGTGATAAAGGTACCCCCAGTATCAAAACAAAGAATATGAAGTCCAAAGTTCGATAAATCGATAAAATGCATAGATTTGACATCTGCATATACATTAAGTCTTCAGCACAGATATAATTATATAAAACGACATGTCGAAACTTATTAGATATCTTTTATAGCATCTGCATTTGGCAACAGACGGACAGTTAATTAGTAGGAGTCAAAAAAAGGGCAATTTTATTTCTTCATTATTATCACAGATAACTCAGGAAGAGAAATTCAAGTCACTCGAAGGATCAAACATTAGTACAGCTTTGTATTTCATTATTTAGATAGTTTTAAATGACCTACTAAAACTCTAAAACGAAGNGTATTTCATTATTTAGATAGTTTTAAATGACCTACTAAAACTCTAAAACGAAGAGTAAAAACACAAGATCAGACAACATTTGAGCTTAACTACTTAGCAAAATCAAAGGTACATCCGAAAATGGAAAAAAGTAACAAACAACTACATAAAAAAGCCACACAATATTGTGAATGAGAGAGAAAAGAGCATACCCTTTCCCCTCTTCTTTCTCTACATCTATTCTGTGTCTGAAGGTAAGTATGAAGAATCAGCAGCACTGCCAAGCGCAAGGCTTTGTAAACCCGGCTTCAGTTCCCGGTTACAGA
>CAIGRT010008126.1:0-10928 GCA_903798405.1 Fraxinus platypoda
TGTACGATTTTTGGTAGCATCAGTTGATAATTAGCATTTCAAAAGATGAAAATGAAACATTAATAAATAATTCTAAATCACTAAAATATAAAAGAGCCAAAAAAATCAGAAACATAAATGCGGAACAAAGATCTCTTATAAGACCTTCCAATAAAGTTCGTCCACAATAAGGAAGCATAACAGCAAGAAGACATTTCCCTGTCTCAGGGTCTACCAAGCGAAGCCAGTTTGCCGAGCCCCCTAGAGGATAAATTTATCCTAGGTCAGGCAAAACCTGAAAATTGGTTAGTTCTCTCCGTGCAGCGTGGAGAGGTCTTGGTTTTTTCGTATCACCTTTCAGTTCAGTGTTTCTCTATTTTCACACGCAACAACTTCATCTTCTCCTTTTCTTCCTTCTTCATTGTGGTTTTTTCCTTCTCTCTCTCTCTTTTTTTTTCCACGAGAATTTTGACATATCAGTTTAATTTTCGAAAAAGATTTATCAGTTTAAAATTTGTCTTTGTGTGTGTAATGCATTCAATTCTATGAGAATTTTGATTTTTTTATGATTTGTCTACGGGAACAAGCCTTACTTAGGTCGGGTTATTGCAACTTGATTTCTATGTACTATGCTTTTAATGATGATGATATTTTTTTTTCTCTCTCTATATATTTTTTTATCATTTCTCAAATTTTCTCATAAGTCAAATCAATACGAGGATAAATTACGAATTAGGAGTGTTGTGGTTCGGTGGGGGGAAAGATGGGCCTCCGTGAAGGCTACTTGAGATAGCAAATAATATGCTTGATTAATTAGGAATTCGACGACTGGAGTAGGTTAGGTCATCCTAGGGGGTAGAGTTACAACGGAACGGTAATGATGGTTTGTGCACCAGCGAAAGAGCTAGGGAACGATTGCATTGGTGGGCTTGATACATCATGAAAGGTAAGACGAAGTCACGGTGGCACAGTTCGGGTTAGATGATTTCATGTCAACTTCGAAATTAAATTCCCTTTAATTAAACGATTTGAAATTTTTTAAAACCAAATGAAACCAAACTCAATTTTTAAAACAAATTAGTTTTTACAATTTGTACATCGGAGTTGATACCCCCGTGTACAACCCCCTCACAATAAAGTAGTTTGCGCCCAATAAAAAATCACGGGCCTCCTATTGTGAGGGGGCTGTATGACATCCCGGTGTACACATAACAACTCCCGTTTAGCATTCTTGCTATATTTACACACTTCTTTGCACTTTTCTTTACACTCTTTCCACACGGCAACATCTATATTTTTAATTTTGAATTCATTCATCACATCATTACACAGATTTCCTCTACATAGAGGGGAATGTCAACCAAATTGTCATGGTTGATGTATACATTATACATTGTTTAGAATTCAATTAAATCACTCAAAATCAAGTTCTCTTAATTTTTAGAAATATGTCAAATCAATACTAGTGATAAATTGGGAATGGGGGTGTAGTGTTTTGGTGTGGCAAGGTAAGGTAAGCTAAGGTCACCCTATGGGACGGTTACAACGGGAAGATTGGCACTCCACTATCTGTGAGGATAATGATGGTTGGTGCACCAGTGAAAGAGTTAGGTCACGATTGCATTGGGGCGGGGGTTGATGCGTCACCAAAGGTTCGACGAAGTCATCATGGCACAATTCGGGTTGGATGATTTTTGGTCAATTTTCAAACTAAATCCTTTAATAAAAGGATTGGAAATGTTTTAAACTTCAATTTTCAAACAATTTAATAAGAAAAATCATTACAAAGTTAAGGGTAATATACTTGTGTAAATAATTCCAAAAAAAAAAAAAAAAATTACTTGTATTAAATACCAGAAGGGTGAATGATATCACGAGATATTCAAGTTTGTAAATTGAAGACTCACAATTTGGAAAGAGAAAAATAAACGAAAATAAAATTGGCAAGTCTAACCTTTTTTTTTTTTTGCTGATTTAAATTTGAACCATGAGTCTTATTTATTAATATTATTTGCATTTATTATAAGTAAATATATAATAATTGTAAATATTATACTTATCTTGGTTATTATATTTTTGGGAGTAAATTTATGTATGAGAAAATTTTATGTGTTTATTATTTTAGGAGAAACTCAGTATTGGACCCAAACAGGTGATAAATGAACGATAAAAAAGGATTAAAGTTGGACATATCCTAGAAGTTGGACAACAATGAGTCATGTTTGAAAGTTAAAAGACCTACTATGCAATATTGAAGGACTCCTTATTCGATTAAATTTTGGGATATCCTTCTTCGATTTTATATATAAATTGAGGTCTATAAATACTAATATTTCATCAATTAAAGGAGGAGGGATTGAAAATACAATATTTAGGCTTTTACGCATCCAAATACGTTAAAATCTCAATATTTGTACCTCAATTTGGAATTTGAATGTTGAAAAACACGTTTGGTCCGGAGATTTAAATGCATTGAAGGGGAGATTAATGATCCATTGTTAGTAATCGAGTGTAAGAAAAAAATAAAAATGCTATGGTTCTTTTCTTTATTCCTTGTATAAAACCTGGTGATATTTTTCATCTTTTTATTATTTATTTCAAATAATATGATTGACTAAAATTTCTGTTGTTAGGATGAATGACGTAACTTAAGTTAATATTTAGTTAATTCAATTGATTTCATGCAACTTTGATTATGTGTTAATTACTTATTTTTATTTAATTGATATTTAATTGCTTAGTTTAAGGACAATATTGAGATCAAGATCGATGACATACAATAAGGAATATAGATTTTAATAAAACATCGAAAGATACTTTTATAGTTTATGCAATCATAATTGAATTAATATAATTGAATACTTTTACATGTTTATGAATCTGCATATGATTATATTGTAAATCAAGAATGTGATTGGGATCAATTTTATTCGAGAGAGATTATTAATTAAAATTGGTTAATTCATTTGTTAACATATACAAAAAAAACGAGCTAAACGAATCTGGATGGAATGAATGTTAAATAATCTAAGAGTGTGTTTGATTGACTTTATTTTTCATAAAAAAATGTCATTCTTTCACTCAAGTTCCTAGTTTTAAGGCTTATGATTGACATTCTATGAAAAATATTTTTCAAAAGTTGGTCACGTAACCACATTTTCCTCAAAAACAAGGAAAATGTTTTCTGAATGTATATATTTATTTTTTAGGTAATTTACACTTCTTAAAAACAACTTTATAAAAGATTACAATATTCCTCAAAAACATCACACCTGATTTGGAAACTTAAATACCCGTTTATACGTAATTTCCTCTTTTCAAAAGGACTTGAACTCTCTTTTCAATTTTCATCAAAATTAAAAATTTATTTAAAATTCAAGAGTTTTTAATTTGTCTTTAAAATAGGATTTTAACTTAAATTTAAAACTTTAGCCTTAAGTTGAATTTTATTTTATTTAGAAGTTTTATCTTGAACTAAAATGTTAATTCAATTCGTCCTAAGATTTTGAAATTCAAGTTGGACTCTAATTTGATGTTTAATTAGAATCTTTTTTAACTAAATTATTTCATCCCGCACTTTTAAAATTAGAGTTTGACTTTAATTTGGTATTTAATTAGAATTAATTTTAATTAAATTAATCTGCCCTATAATTTTAGAATTAGAATTGGACTCTAACTCCGTATTTAATTAAAACTTGATTTTAATTAAATAACCTCGTACTAAAATTTGATTTTAATTAAATGAACTCGCTAATTAAATTAATTGATTTAATTATTTCGTTCCTTCTATCTAAATTAGTTTAGAACCAATTTGGTTATTTAATTATTTTGATCTTTCTATCTAATTAGTTTAGACGACTTTAATTGCTAGAATTTTGAAATGTGTTTATACATAATATTAGATATTATATGGAAATGTATTTTATTTGATGAACACATATTTAGTGGATGGTTATGAATTCGATCATATGGATGTGTTGAATGATTAGTTTTAATTCTTGTTATCTTGGGCCTACGAGTTCTTATTTATTTTGGACATACGAGTCCTTTGTAATTATTATGGACATGCGTGACCAATTCTTTTAGGCCTATATGCCAACTATTATATGATACATGTTAAAGGGAATAATTGTAGAAACGAGAAGAGGAGACCATGTAGATGGAGCATTGTATCAATCAATATAATACCTTCTAGGAACTGAACAACTAATTTTTCCTTTGGCTTGAAAAGGCTAGATAGTATAAGTTCATAATATTCCATACTATTATATATATGCTTATTCGCATACTAAACGTATATTGTGTAATGAATGTGACGTTGCTCTGTAAATAGTCACTTATGCGACATCGTTCGGTATATCAATAATCATATGAAGGTTGTGAATGATCAATAGATGATTCGTCGTTCTTAGATAGTAAGATATTATCATATNAAGGTTGTGAATGATCAATAGATGATTCGTCGTTCTTAGATAGTAAGATATTATCATATAAGTTTCATTTATAATGAGATCTTGGCCAAGTTGTATTCATAAGTCAAAAATAGTCTTTAACTAATATTGGTTAAAGAGTGTGATGAAATATATGATTGATTATCGAGATTGACACATTTTGGTATCTCGTAATTGATCGAATTATATTGACGAATGGATTATAGTTTCACAACTTACGAACAAATTCTATTTGATCATACCATGTCACATTTTTCGTCATGTGTATTGTCTTGACACATTACTGATGTCAATTTGAGTCGACGAATGCTAATTGATGATAAATTAAAAGGAAATTTAATCTATTAATTCTAATTAGACCAAAATAGTAATTTACGTCGTTAGACATCGTGATCGATAATCCATTGGGTCACACACAAAAATGAGAATTAGAATAATGATGTTACTAATTAATTATTTGACAAGTATTGTACATTTATACAATTAATTAATTTGGTTACTTATTAAGTAAATGTATATTCTAATCACAGTTTTCATCTAAATACAAAGCAGATGCTTGATGAAAATTGAAATTATTTTTAAGTTTCGTTGTGCATGATTAAATAAATTTCCAAAAACTCATATCAGAGTTAATTTATTAGTCAATTTCCTTGTGTTAGTTGCATTATGACTTTTCATTGACTTGAAAAATATCCGGTAATTAGCATAAAATATCCCTATTTTTTTTCACTCTTATTTTCATATTTACTTGCCAAATGGTCATTTCATCCACTTATCGTCGTATTTTCGTTAACTGAAGACAAAAGGTCAATTTTCTTCTGAAAAATGAAAAGGTAATATAGTCTTCCCAAAAAATTCTCCTTCTTCTGGCCTTCAAAATGGATATTCCACAACTAACAGTAACGTGAATAAGAAATAAAATATTATCACATTAAATAAATAAAAAAATAGCATAAAGAATATTGTATTTCACAACAATGGCTGCTGTAATGGTAGATTACTTATAAAATTTGGAATGGTGGATGAAGATATTGAATAGGTGTTCGATGAAGTGGAGATGTTCATCCTCATTTTGTGCTTATTAGGGGTGTAACTAAGGGGTAAATTGAGAAGAATAATTGCACATTTAATGTTGTAAATTACCTAATAGATTTCAATGATCGATGGCCTATCAAATTTCAATGGTGAAGATGAACTGGTCCGATTCATTTCTTTTTAGCAAGAAATTAAACTTGTGATAATCATCCCTACATTGTAATAATTTTGAGTGTAACATTCCTACCTTTCAAAGTACTTTGGGAAAAACATCCATACCTTAAACTATATGGCGTAAAATGTCTCTACCTTGGTAACTAATTATGAAAACCGTCCCAACTAACTTTGCGAAAAACATCCCTGTTTTCTTTTGTGTGCAACCTGTATATACAAAGAACTCAAACTCTCTAAACAAACCAATTCGAACATAGCGACTTAGACATAATTCAAATAACCATTCAAAGAGCAATTCACAAAACCGCAGCAACAAAACTCAACAAATATAATAATCCACAGCCAACTTTTCATTTCAAATCTCAACAAATTAGTGGGGACATGTAAAAACTTCAGTACAACATATCAACTCTTCACACCAAAATATAAAAAGAAAAAAAAAAGTGCTAATGTATATATATATATATATATATCTACTTTTAGATATATTAATTTAATCACTCTATGTGAAAAATGAGATGCCAAGAGATAAAAGTAATTATATCAAAGTCAAGTTTTGAGAAGATTTCCAGTTCAACAAAGTACATAAATAAATAAATAAAATCCTAACTGTTGAAAATTAAAGAGTCAATAATACATCCTCATAGCTCTCTGGGTGATGGAGCGGTTTCAATTTCTTCACCAGGATGTGCAAAAACAGCATTGTTCCACTCTGATGTTGAACTATCCTGCAACATTTTATGTTATATTTTAAATATATTTGATGTCTAACAAAGTTGATTTGCAACTTGTACATCATAAGACCGAAAACTAGTTGTTTGGTGGCATGGGGGGATTCTGAATAGGGACCAAAATCTCAAAAAATTTGAGAATTTTATACTTGTAATAAAAAGAATCACCAAAAATAAATAAGTCAGATAGATGACCAAGAGGAAAGTTCCTTACCTTCATTGCTTGTATAATATTCTCCAGAGCAGCAACCTGTCAAAACAATATAGTATTAGCATATTCAATACGAAGTTCTACAATATACGAACATTACAAAGAGCAAAGGCAGAAGTTGGGAAAAAGGAATTTTTCCATTTGTTTACAATCTTTTAGATTGTTTTAAATATCTTTATTTCTTCATTCATTGGAGAGAGTTTTGTATTCTTTGCTTAATTTCTTTCAATAATCAAATAAAAAGAAAAAGGAATGACCTCTATATGTGCCTCCATATCAATAAGATTTGATCTTCCATCATGACATGCAGCTTTTGCTAGAGATTTTTCTAGGTCCTCCTTCAGATACATAGAAGGATAAATAGAATGTAAATTATTTGTTGAATTTAACCAGAATAGGATTCTTGAATTTGTTTTTCCTCACCTTTTTGAAAAAAAGGAGGCGTCTCCGATCTTGGCACCCTTCACTTTTGAGAGTCATATAACCTTCACATATACTCAAATTCCTCGACTGCAATACATTAGAGAACGTCAACGTTTCTTGTAGAAAATTCGTAATCCCTAAGATCTTTGGTTGATCTCATTAACAAATCCCTTTCCATTTTATTTAAAAATAATAATAATGAAGGGAAACGAAAAGTGTAAGAAGCATGCCAAAACCTCTTATGAAGGGAAGAAAGAACCCATATTATTCTAGAGTTTGGAGTTTTTAATACATATAAAGAATTTAGCATATGCCACTTTTTTTCTTTTATTTGGCCTATAGATACGTAAAATAATAGTTACATGACATTTGAACATAAGACAATACTAAATGGTACCAAGTGTACATTAATTATAGTTTAAACTTTAAGGTATAGCAAAAAAAAACCTCAAAAACTGGAACCCCAGAAAAGTTCTTATGAGGAAGACCCGCCTTCTTTTTTACCTAACAGAAAAATATTGCAATTATGCATACAGCAATAAAAATTAGAAGTTAATAGCCAAAAATTTAAAATATTGCTGAAACTCTCACCTCTAATGCATTTTTCACTTCAGACGCCTCTGGTATGAACCTAATGGGCAAAGGTGCAATATTTTTATCGATAACCTACAGAATAAATGTAAATTATAAGCAGATGTGTGTATATATAACCTATGCCGAGAGAAACAAAATGTTGTATCGTCAAGAACAAGAAGCAAATGTAATTACGATGTTGAGTGGATCAGAATCTACGTAGGGAATTCCCATCTCAGAGGGAATATTCATCCGGTCATCCTCTGCCAAAGCCATAGCATCTGCCTTACTGAAGAAATACCCTTGAAAAATTTCCCTTCCATCTATGGCTGATGAAATCTTCCTTACTCGAGAATGAGAGGTTCTGTCATTATAAACAGGCACTTTACACAATTTTTGTCCAATTTCTTCATCAGACATGGCGAGATTCTTTCTTCCATTACGGTTTAAAAACTTGAAATCTTGCTTTTCCCAGTATTCAAGTTCATATGCTAATTTAAGTCGATCATCATCTGAGATTCTAGGGATTTGAGCAATAAGTATTGTTAGTTCTATAACATAATCCTTGATTGTGCCCTTATGCTTCAACTCCCGTAGTCTCATTCTTTTACTATGAACGATATTATCCTCCAGGTACACTACCTTCTTGAGAACATCCCAAAATGGAGATTGAGCTATTGGGAAGGCGTAGAAGAAGATGTTCTGAGGTTTCTGGAGGAAGCCGGAGACTTGGGATTGCAGAGTGTGGAAGGCTTCATGAAGCCCGCCTTGGTGCAGTGGCGGTGGCGGCGGCTCTGAAGATGATGGCTGCATTGGAGAGAGTTTCGGTTTCCACCAATTCATACTCGGTTTTCGAGGGTTATGAAATTAAGGCTAAAATCCATATAAGGATTAAGGAATCAGGGCTGAGGTGTAATTCCAGAAATTATCTTCTCTTATTTTACTCTAAAAGATCTTAACTTAAAGAGATTGTATGATAGAGAAGTGTTCGTAGGGTAATTTACCAAATAAATCAACTTTCCTTTCAAGATTTGATTGTATCCAGGCCGAAGCAACAACACTATTCCCGTTTGCTCTTTTAATTTTCTGTAATATAATAACCCTAATTTTCTCCCATATTTCATGGGCTTCACTATTTTCATCCACCATTTTTATATATTTATATATTTTCTGTAATATAATTAAAATTGTGATGAATTTTAAAAATCTTTCTAAATTTAGGCGTCCTCAATTGAAATTTTAATGGATTTTAATGAAATCCATTAAAATTTAGGAGTCCTCAGTTGGGATTTTAATGAAATCATTTAAAATTTATGTATTTTCAATAATTAGTGGAATTATAAAGATTTCATTAATAGAGGGATTTTAAAATATTTGAATGGATTTCAAGTTTAAAAATACATATAACCAAATCTTTGCAAAAGTTACCATATTTGATGAGATTCTTTTGGAATTTGTGGAAATTTAATCAAATCTACGAAATTCATTAGGATTTATAATCTTTTAAAATCCATCAAAATCTATCCCTATTAAAATTTTAAAAATTATTATATTCATCCACATTACAATTCAACATTATCCTTATTAATTCATTCATTTAAACACTATATATTTACACCACTTTTATTTATCTATCGCACTAATATATTTACATATAACCAAATCTTTGCAAAAATACATATAACCAAATCAAGGCTAATGTTCAATTCTTTCATGGGACAAAATATTAGTTTTTTGAATTTTGAATACAGTAATAATATGATCGTAAACATGAATAATAATTTAAAACAAAAACTTATTTATTAATTAGAGTTGATATAGTTTATCATGAAAATTTTATTAAGATTTTTAAAGAGCATTTCTTAAATTAATTAAGATTTTAAAACAATAACATACCCATTGTGATATTAAGTCTCCACATAAATAAAATGATGCTGATTTAGTTGAGTATGTTTTGAATGCGGTTGAGAGTGTTGATTCTAGCCAAAATTTTTCTTTTGATACATTTAGTTATGACGGTTCTATTACAAGGTTTGTTTGTGCCCTATTTAGTGATTATCAGATCACTTGTGATTTTGTTGTTCGTGGATAATTCAAACAACTTTAATGCCTGTTGATGTTAAAAAATGTAATACAAGTTTTTGATCAACTTCTAAGATAAAATGAGATGTTCATTGATAATTATCTTAAAGTAGAAGTACATGAGAAATATATAAAAAAGAGTATTATGATCGATATGGTGCTGTTTTATCAGTTCTACTGAGCTCGGCTTTGGAGGGGACCTGTTCTCCTTATTTATAGGGACAACGAGCAATTCACTGACAGACTCATGTCCCATCAGCTACAGTGCTGTCATAGGAAGGTGTGCTAGTTATTCAAGATTTGATTGGATATTGAGGTCGGCTTCATCATATCATCAACATGTTGGCCTTGCTACATTATCTAGTAATGATGGCTAACGTCATGTAATGATTATTCTTAGCTCATTGGTCCAATAAAGAGGTGTTGACATCAAAATCACCAAGTGTCTCATCTGGATCGGTGAGTAGAGTGGCTAGTCAGTATGGTAGAGATTTCTTAATCATTGGGGTTATTTGGGATTATGGCGACTTTACATCCGAGTTGAACTCCGTCATCCTACGTGAGCATTGAGAGTGGAAATTATATTTTAATGAGGTCGGAGTTCGAACTCCAACAATTATCCCAAAAGTCATCGCCTACTTGAGTGACGCATTGACCTTAAATATACTCGAAACGTTTCCCAATTTGTGTATTTATTAGAGAAACAAGTGAAGGGATTGAAAGTGATGGGTCACCAGATCAGTGGGAAGGCAACCCAATAACTCCTTTGGCTTCCTTAGCAAGCTTAGTTCAAAACTACGTAGTTTTGAATCTTTCAATATGGGCCCACCATTTTTCCCCATTTTTCCACATCTAACAGCTGCCAACAAACCTATTGGCCTTCTTCTCCCTTATAAATACCTTTCTTTCTTTATTCACATTCTTACACTTTTGCTCTTAAGACTTTCCACCCAAGGAAGCAAAAATTTATTTGTGCTCTCTCTTCTACTTGATTGAGGTCGCTAAAAGCCTAAGTACTCCCTTGTAAAAAAACACTGCCTTTCTTTCCTTTTACTTTTTACCTCAGCTTCTGCATGAGTTCGGACGAGTCAAGAGTGCATTCTTGGGATAGCCAGCAGGAAGACCATGTCCCTCCTACTTCCTCCCCTTCTGCTAGTTTGGATTGTTAGGAGGTCCTTACTCCAATCCCCATCTCCATGATTAAACCAGGAGACTTTGGTCGACCAGTAGTGATGGAACAAGACTGTTATATGTTGTTCAAATATTGGT
>CAIGRT010008165.1:0-12812 GCA_903798405.1 Fraxinus platypoda
GCTTTAACTCCAGAAGCAGCTTCAACCCCTATGCCTAAACTTAAGAATGTGAACCGACTCAAAACAGACCAGACACAAGTTTCAGAATTTGACATTGAAGACAACTACAAAGATCCTGATGATATTCCTACTATTCAACTCAATATGGAAGGGTTTGCTCAGAATTTGCAGGAAATTTTGCAAAAACGGATGGAACTACAGGAGGGTGATATGTCAAAGGCGCTGGTATCTTTAACTCCAGAAGCAGCTTCAATTCCTATGCCTAAACTTAAGAATGTGAACCGACTCAGAACAGAGCATCAAGTGTAAGGAAACGCTTCCACTATTAATCGTGATTAATGTGCCCTCCCCCCCCAGGAAACAGCAGATAAATTTGATTAGTGTAAGCCTACTATTCATTAACTTTTTGAGAGATGGAAGCAAGCTACTAATATTTCAAAAAATTAAAGACAATTATACGAATTGATTTTAGTTACGAGGAACACGACAATGCATATGATAATTCTTGAGGAATATTATAAATTATTTTCTCCTTCTACAGCTATGAGCTTCCAGATTCACATCCTCTGCTGCAAAGCGTAAGCAACACTGTATCAGCTTTCCTTCAATATAAAATTGACTCCACCAGTTCAAGCTGACTTTTCATCAATACCTAAATTTTCTTAATCTGCAGATGGATAAAAGAGAAGCAGATGATCCATGCTCATACCTACTTGCAATATGGACCCCAGGTAACGAAACATCATATATCTACTAAAGCACACTTGCAGGACCCTTCCTGGAGAATAAAAATAAAATTTATAATTTTGTAGGCGAAGTATGTAATTGCAGAAGACAGCAAATTATACAACGAACCAACTTAAAATTCACCTTAGCACTAATTGATTCTAATAGACATATCAATGTTCTATATCAGGTGAAACTGCAGACAGTATTCAGCCACCAGATAGACATTGCAGCTCTCAAGATTCTGGGAATATGTGCACTGATGAAACATGTTTTTCGTGCAATGAAGGAAACTCCCAAACCGTTAGAGGCACACTTCTGGTAAGGGGGCTGTAAAACGTTTTTATTTTTAATGGCATCTATAAGAAAGTATGACACCGAAAAAGAACTTGCACAAAAAAAATTCCTATTTTTAAAATAATCCATCATTTCCAATTATGACAGATACCCTGCAGAACAGCTATGAGAGGAAGCTTTCCACTCAATGGTACCTATTTTCAAGTCAATGAAGTAAGATTGAATGAATTACGTGCAAATAGAAGTACTTTTTCTCCTGAAATGGACCTAGAGTTATAATTTGTTAATGTACAGGTGTTTGCTGACCATGAATCTAGCCTGAACCCTATCAATGTTCCAAGAAACTGGTTATGGAATTTGCCTCGAAGAACTGTGTACTTTGGAACCTCCATACCCACAATATTTAAAGGTAAAAGGTCATAAATAAATGGGCTACCATTCATGATAGATATTTCCAAGAAAGCCTGAAATTATATCTTCTCTATATTTATATCAGGGCTATCAACAGAAGGTATTCAGTGCTGTTTTTGGAGAGGTATGTGCAGATGTCAGACCTTGTTTTTATACTAACTTCCTTCAATAATGCACTATACGAAGATGCAAATGTCTTAATAGAAAGTTAGTTAATTTGAGTACCATTCCAATCAAGCCAGTATAGCTGCTAGTCTAGAGATTCTGCACTTCTACACGAGGAAAGGCTATAAAACTACTAATGAAAATTAAATAGTTAAATCCAATTGAATGTACCCTCAAAATAAGCTTGTTAATCCCCGTGGTAATGAAATAAACTGTATTCCTTAAAGGCCAAATATAATATAAACTTAAACAACACAAGTAGAAGGATATCCACCAGTTCATGTTTCACACTTGTTTCTATTTGAATAAGATCTTTCCGAAGTGGAAAAACTCACATGCAATACTTTTATGGGCCCCAAAAAGGAGACCATGATTCTATTTCATGCTTTTCGCCACTGAATGATTTTATTCTTTACTCTAGATTTCTCTTGTTGGATAGATACATAAACTATGGTCAAGTTAAACCATAAAACTTGTTAATTTTAAGCAAATACATCCCATGGAATGGAATAGGTCTTTGCCAATTGATACCCATTTTAGCAAAAGCGAAAGAGTGTTACACCATATACTCAACATCTTACCAAAATGACAGTTGTACTCCACCGTCTCTGGTCCTCAGGATAAGTATTTTGTCATCATATTATAGTAGCTTCATTTATGTGGAGTGACAAAGAACCGGTGTCTATTCACAATCTCAGTATGATGTCCTAAAAACAACTTCACCTGGAGGTTACACTCATAATTACTGTCATGTTTTCCAGGCTTTGTCTGTGTAAGGGGATTCGACCGGAAGACAAGGGCACCGCGTCCTCTCATTGCTAGACTCCATTTCCCAGCCAGTAAGTTAACTAAGGTAAAGTGAAGGACAGGTGAGAATTAGGTATCTAACAGCAGGATTATGTAGAAACAGCAATGGCAGGCCTGGAATCAGAATACTATTCTTCACAGTGCAGAAGGAAATGAAATCAGCCCGCTGTATTCATGTCTGTAGAATGAAATCATAACATTCCTGCTCAAACAAGAAACATTTCGATTCTGTTGACATAGAAGCTGAAATAGAATGACATGCCTTTCTTCTAATTTATTATTACCCTTTATAAAATAATTTTCAGATATGTAATCTTGATTGCTGGAATCTCTACAAGTAAATGGAGTAGAAAGGCAGTACTCCGTAGGCAATATCCTCGGCCTTACACCCAGTAGCCACAGTGATTTTTAAACTGGCTAAGCTTAAAAAATTTATATATAAGCAATATGTTACTTTACAATCATGTTAGTATGTGGACCATAGTGATATCATATATCATTATCATATTTAAATGATAAATATGGGAAAATGCAATGATCTCTTACCTGCAAATTGAAGCTTCTGTATGTAGACACTTGCAGTGGTGTGGCTGAATTTTGATTAACAGATGTGTGAAGGTGGTGGATGATTTTGTAGGGGTGATGTCCAGTCATGGTTTTCCATTGTATATTAACTGTTCGACTGCTTTAGGTCGGGTTTCTGGCTGACTTGGGCGCACCTCCTGGACTTGTTCTTGGGAGCAAGTCAATCTCAATCACACTCGGTGATCACGCTTCCATAGTGCTTATTAAAACCTTATATCCTAAAATTTTCTTAAATGTATATTTCGCTCGCTTCTAAACTTTTAGCGTGCCGTTGGATTTTCATAAGAAAACTAATGCTTGCTTAATCTCTGTCTTTCCACGAATACTATTTGTAATACTCCAAATTTTCATAAACTTTGAAGTGTTACTAAAAATTCAATTTTCTTTGTATTAGAGACTGATAAAATAATATTCTTTAATAAAGAAAAAAATTGGAATATCCATAAATTTAAGCTAAAAATAAAAATTATATCTTTAAAAAATAACATAATCACTAATTAAATAATATGTCTTTGATCGAATTAAACTAATTAATAAATTGAAGACAAAAATGTTTATTTTTCCTTTGATCCCTGGCAGTCTGCATTACCATCCCGCCACAATTTCAATCGATTTGAACTAATTTGTAAAGTTATTATAAGAGTAAGTATTTAAAAAATTCAGTAAGATACGTGTAGTTTGCATATACAATTATATAACAATAAAATGAACACTTCATACCACATTTCTCATTGAGTATGTCGCGACACACCCATTAGTAGTATTTTGAATTCTCAAAGGATTTCATATTTCGTTATAAAAAAACTCAATAGAGTTCACATTTCGTTAGGTCGAACTCGAAGGTTCACCTGCAATTCATGCATAAATTACTGAATATAAAAATATACGGAACCAAACAATTTGTACAAAAGTATCTTACCTCGTTTATTTAAAGGTTGTAAAATAATGCACGTGAAAATCGTTTTCGTTTCCTTCCTTTCTCCATGCCTTTGATTTCTTTCTGCTTTCTGCCGTTTATGTATAATATCTTTTGTGGTCAATAATGAGGACTCTGACACGACATTTTATAGTTGAAAAGACCATAGAGTTTTCGATACAATAGGAGTTCCACTAGTCAATCAGATCTCACTTTAGGATCATGATTATCTTCAAGTCATAATTACCCATTGAATATGATATGTCGATAGAACACCGTGGATTATTTTTGGAATGGGAAAAGTAGTATACAAATTGAAAGAATGCGAAAGGTAGTGTTTGAATTATATTTTATTAACAAATCATAATCATTTAAAATAGGACACGTGTATTTTAATTGGAAGCTAGTATTTGGATAGCCCACAAACCGGACTCATAGTTTTCCAATACGACTTCAATAGATGCAATAAAGTTTTGGAAAAAAATGAAATCTTTAAACACTAATGCCGTGGCTGGAGATGGGATTAGTTTATTTGGGATTAAGACTTTATCATAAATCAATTAATTACCTAAAACTATCTATATCAGCTCTATTAATATTCAATTATTTGGTTCAAATCAAATAGGTATTCAAAACCTATTTAATTTTAGTCCTCAATTTTTTTTTAAAAAAAAATATTAACAATATAGCGTATAAAACAAATAAAATCAAGGCTTGACTTCTATAGAATGCACGGTCGAGAATAGATCAGAGCTTTACCAAGGAATTGTCGATACAGTAAATGCAGGAGAAACGGGGGGATGAAGTTGGAAAAAAGAATAGTTATGCTAGCTTCATTTGTTAGAGGTCCAAGTGGTACCTTTTTTTTGTTAACAATGAACAGAATAAAAATGAAGTTCATATAAAAAAAATGTAATTTATGTTATACTTGAAAGAATGAATCTTGGCAAAGGGGGTGTAATTTTTATCGATGGACCTGGAGTTACAAGTAAAACCTTTTTAGATCATGCTCTACTAGCAAAGGTATGATCACATGGGATGTTAGCACTTGCAACAACTTTATGTATAATAGCATCAATAATAAAAAAGGGTCGAACCCCAACCTTGAGGGCCCCCCATCGCCCCGCTCCTAGAGCATTGTGGAGGAAGTAAATCGCGGGATGCACCTCAATAGGCCAGGGTATAAGAGTTGTCACACTGGTGCCCACAAAGAGTCAATACTGGTGCCCACAAAGAGTCAAATTTCATACCTTGTAAGAGGAATCGAACTCTCATACTGCGGCTGCCAGCTCAGTTGAGACTACCTCACTCATGTCTTTTACACTACTGAGTTCTGTCCCGGGGGGCATAATAACATCAATAATGACAGGACGTAGAACTGCCAATTCAAAGATTTAATATTCCACTTCAAACAAATGAATGGAAAATCTTCAATACATCATGCATTAAAATTGTCTTGACAGGCTTTGCTACATGGGATGAAGCAGCAATGGCAATTGAAACGGTGGACAGAACTAAGAGATGTATTAGAAAATTTGTGACCTTTTGTTGGGAAAGTTTTTGTATTTAGAAGAGATTTTAAACAAGTACTATTAATTGCCCCCACGAGCAACAAAGCAACAAATTCTTTACGTGTAGTATCATAAGAATATTATTTATCATTATAATGATAAAATATCGGTGATATGACAGTTTATGTGAGATAATGAAATTTGGCAGTTTAATTTTTATTGGGACATTCTATCATCATAAAGATAAATAGCACTACTCATCATAAATTTCTGTGTATAATCTAAAGCATTGCGAGTTTCATTTTCTTCTCTTGGATGGAATTTTGATTGTCCTAGAACCATTTTTATCTACTTTTTTTTTTTTATAAACAAAAAGTACGTCGATAATTCCCAATATCTTAAAATTTTACTTGAATGCTTTCGATTTGTAATGATAGGCACAAAAAGGACTTAGACCTAAAGCATGAGTTGGAGCTTGAACTTGAGAGGATGAGGCGTATTGTTCAGGTAACAGAGCACGTGAAGAATTTGTAGTCAATTGAAAACAAAGAGAACCAATAGAGGTAACTTTAAATTGAAGAAATAAATAGGTTTTGCTGGCTATATAATTCGTTACATGGTTTAGTGTACAAAACATTATCACCATTTTCCTACCCTTAATAAACCAAAAAAGGATTGAACCAAAATTGCCTTATCCCATAAGCAAAGCAATGGAAGTTACACTCAAAAATGTTAATGCAGCTACTAAAGCCCAGGAATCACTCCGAATGCTGTTTGTGCTTCTTGTCTGCAGACCTGTAGACCTCGTCTTTCATTTTAGCTTCACGTCGCTCCCTCTTCACCCCCTTTGCTTTGTTAGGCAGTGCCACACTTCCAACCTATATACGAGAGAAGTTGTTAGTGTTTATCAAAGGCCTAGCAGCATAAGAAATTCACTGAAAGGAAGTCAAACGAGGGGACTGTTCAGTAACTCTCGTAATTTGTGGTGGCCACTTGTTTCATAACAGGTGAATAAAACGCGGTTCTAACAAATAACAACATAAATAAAGACATGGTAGAAGGGTAAATATACTCGATTAGCATAGGCAATAAAGAGATGGCTAGATCTCATCTGAGGTTAAATCAGGGATAGATATCCAGTGGCTAGGGTAGCACTACTAGTTAGAAGGTTCTCTTTGTAGTTCTAATCTGATTACTGTAATCAGTGGTATGTTCGGTTGTGTGTCTTAGACAGCATTACCTTTTGATCTGGAATATATATCTTCCCAATTTTCCCTTGTATTGCATCTTTGGTAACATTTTTCTCCTGAAAATCAAGAGCCAGAATTAGAATCATCATCTTAAATTGTAAAAAAAAGTAAATTTTAACTAGGCCAACCTTTTTCTTTGTTAATTCAGGGGCTATCTTCATTGCTTCTTTTCTCAGGCTGTCATTGGGAAGACGATGTCTTCGAACCACCATATCCATGGATGGACCAACTTCAACCAATTCCATCCTTGGCACTATAGTACCAGACTTTTTAAGTCGGAGTGCACAATGAGTAAAGAATATTTTGGTTGACGATATGGCTGTGCAAACATATACACGGTCCAGTCCAGCTAGGTTCAAATTAGTCACAACCTGCAAATTTGAGATTTGCACGTATCATGTTAAATATTTGAAATTACATAACATTAGCAGGGGTTCAACAATGACAATGGAACCAGAAGAGAACATAAGAATCCAGACAAACCTCTCCGTGAAACAAGTCAAGTAAAATTTCTTTTAAATGTTTCAGCTCTTCGACACTCTCAAAACCTTCTCCTATGAAAGCGAAAAAGGGTTTCGACCCAATTTGAGGGGCCAATTTTTTATCGTATGTGAAAGAGTTCAAGCTTTTGAAATTTTCAACCCCAATCTCCACAAGATCATAAATGTGGTGATCATAGGTTCGTCCAATAACAAGATTGTTTGGCCGCTTCTTTGAATGAGAACCAAACTGCACATAGAAAACCAGGAAAACTTGTTATAATGAAATAAGTGGCCCTGAAAACAGATTGAATTCGCTTTACCGTTCCATTTTCCTCATCTGCTGTCTTTTATATGATTGGAATGACCATAAAAATATAAATATAAGATGCAAATCTAGGAACATAATGGTCAGTACAAGTATTTCATCCCAAGGGATGTACTTTTTTTATATTTGGTAGTGATATTCGTTCGTTCATTCATATTCATCTGGCTCAAGACATGTCAAGTGAAGAGGTCATGCATGATGTAAGACTAATAGCAGGAATATAGTCCAAGAAATGGATATGTCCATCAAATTTAGATGCTTATACTAGCTCCGATATTGAATGCCTGCCTGCCACCAAAATGACATTTTTAGGATCAACAAGAAAACATAACAGGACAGATTGGAGTGCACTGCCTTAAATAAAAATCTAGGTCAATTATGAAACTAAGTGTCTTAACTGTCTTGCTTCAACATAAATCTAAGATTGTGAGCATTTTCTGAAATATCTGAGAATTATAACTTGTAAAAAGTGGTGCCAAATATTATCCAATAATGAACTAGTACGCACTATGTATACCAGCTAAATACTTGGTCACTTATCTAATGGGTTAGCCTCTGTTTGGCGGGGGATTAAAATCAATTTTTTTAGTAGATTTTAATAAAAATTAATAAAATGTATGGTTGAAAAACTGTGGGTCCATGAAATGTGTCGTTAAAATTAATTGTTGACTTTGAATTAAATTAAAATCTGAATTTTAATTTCCACCAAACAAGGGCTTATTAAACTTCCTTCACATTAGAATGTAATTGTATCAGCCAATGATACAAACAGTTCTTCTTACCATTAGTATCTATCGAGGTATCCTAAACAGTTTCATTCATCACACTGTTATAGCATTTATCAGCCTATGCTACAAACAGTTCTTCTTACTAGTAGTATCTATCGAGGTATCCTAAACAGTTTCATTCATAACACTGTTACACAAATGCTTAAAAAGAATTCATCAGATATATATACTTGGTGGTCCAGACTTGGAAAGTAATAGCTAGATACTATACTTGGTGGTCTGTACTTGCAATTCAATAACCTGGGTTTTTCATTTGCCACGCTGGACTTATATGGGTTTTAACGGATTTTCAAGGGCACATCAAATTTTCGTTTGCCGCACCACCAAGATGAGATGGACAGAAATAAACTGAAACAACAATAAGTTCATGACTAATTTGGAATACGAAAGAATTTTATGACTTAGCCCCCGTTTGAGCTCCATTTTTGGGGAAAATAGATTTTGTAATAGCTTTTTTTTTATGGAGAATTTGTGGTTAAAAGTAGGTAAAAGTTTTTAGCTTACGTTTAAAATTATTTTATCCGGAGAATTTGTGGCTGAAAATGAGTTTGGGAAAAAATGATTTTTTACGGAATGGGGCTCAAATGGGGGCTTAGTAAACCAAAGGTCCAAAATTACAAGTTAAGTAACCAATGGAGATTTTACCTACCAACTATCCACTAAATAGTTGGCCGCCAACAAACAAAGGAATCCTATTGTCTTCCTAAGCAAATTAAGTTCTTCACAACTCAGAAGAACATTGTTTTCTGGGACGAAATAAAGCTGTCTGATATGAAATGTCATCACAATAAAATCAACTGAAGGTAATAATCAGGCACATTTTTAACAACCGAGCTGTCAAGAAGAAATTCTACCAATCATAATAGAGTGTTAATATATCTAACCTCACAACAAGCCTTTCTGTATAGGAACCAACACATACTTTCAATTATTTTAACAAAAGACTTGCAAGAATTAACGGAAACAATGCCACCAAACCCCCAAAGCTGGGAAAAAAAATGAAAATTAGGTGCGGCAAAGGTTTCACGGTTACCACAAACAAACTGCAGTCCGTTTTGAGCGAGAAAAACTCCAGAGACGTTTCGCCGCCACTCTCGAACGGTCTAATATTGTCATTTCTCCGCGAATACTTGACGGCATTATCCTTCTTCAGATGATATATTTCTGTCAGTAGTGAATTCAACACAATGCTAGTTTTTGTGCCGTGCAGTATTAACGTCTTCTTCGCAGTCTCCACCTGAAAAACTCAAACCTTCAATTTATCGAGCACAAATTGAAAACAAAAAATAACAACTTCATATTGTCCAGAAATCGGGGGAAAAAATCGCTGACTTACAAGTTTAGGGGCACGTTTTTCTAGGTCTCGCTTGATTCTTCCTTTCTTCGGGGTCTTTATCTTCATCATCATTAGCTAAAATTTGGAGGAGCAAACGAAATACAAATACAAAACAGAAGAAACTTCAAATTGCGGATGCTACGAAGTTGTTGACGATTAGGGTTTTTGTAAAGGGATTTTGACAGTAGTTATCCAAGTTTGGCCCATCTAATTTTAATTGAGGACCCAATATAATTGGCCCATCTAAGAGATACCTTTTGGGCCGAATAACAACCGGACCAAGTTTTAGTCGATGCAATTGCTCCACACACTATCATCTTGAAGTCAATTA
This sequence comes from Fraxinus platypoda, assembly GCA_903798405.1. Taxonomy (NCBI): domain Eukaryota; kingdom Viridiplantae; phylum Streptophyta; class Magnoliopsida; order Lamiales; family Oleaceae; genus Fraxinus; species Fraxinus platypoda. The sequence goes on from CAIGRT010008165.1 coordinate 9,931, forward strand.
CTTCATTCACACAATTCTCTTTGATAATTTAATATTGGTAGGTATGGAAAGTTTTGTTTTGATTGAAATAATGACTATTAAATTACTCAATCCGTCTTTAAAGATAAGCTTGCTATCCTTTTTCATCTGTCATAATTATAGGCCATTTTCCTTAGAATATAGATTCTGCAATTTTCTAGTATGTCCATATTTAGAGGGTGTTTGGTAGGGATTAAAATTAGATTTTAAGTAAATTGTGATAGAAGTTTTTGAAATGTGTAGTTGAAAAATTGTGGGACCCATGAAAGATATGGTTAATAACTTAATATTGATTGTTTGACTTTGACTTAGATTAAAATCTGATTTTAATCAGAAACAAACAAGGCAAATGTGTATTCTTATGAACTACTCATATTTAAATAATTATTTAATCTAGGTGTACATCAGGAAAAATGTAAGAAAAATTTATATTTCCAACTATATTAATTACATTTTCTTAATCTGTACGGAAATGAAAATAAGCATATTCTTTATGGGACGGAATGAGTATAATTTAAGCAAATTAAAACTCTTTTATTCACACATTTCTTAGAGCTCACAACTTTTACTGATTTTTACTCAATTATTATTCACACATTGCATGTGACCCACAATTAATCATGCGTTGTTTGAGAAAGTTAAAAAGTTGCTAAAAATAACAAGTAATCTTAATAACACATTTTATGGAACCCACAATTTTTATCAAAAGCTTTATAAAACAACCCTTAAATTTTGAATTAAACGCTTCTAAACAATAAATCATGTTACCATCTCAAAATTAACTGGTTCGCTTAATGAATGTCTCTGTAATTTATTTTAATTTTAATTTATTCACTTTTTTTTTTGTATGTATTTCATTAGTATTATTGTTAGCGTGTTAAGCACTTTTTAAGATTGGTCAAACATTTATTGCCCATGTTTAGTAGGATTATAATCTAAATTTTAATCTAAACCAAAGTTAAAGTCAAAATTAATAATTAATTTAACCACATATTTTATAGGATTTATAACTTCTCAATTACATGTTTCATCAACTTTTATCAAATTTATTAAAAAATTGATTTCAATCCCCACCACACAGGGACTCTGTAGAATTTTGTGACAGATGTAACATAAGGATGCCTTGACCACAAAAGCCAAGTTTCTTCCTGACAACTTGATTTTATTAGTGTTTAATATATTGAATTGACTTCATAGTGTAAAGTACGTAATAATGATTGACCAATAATACTTTGTTGAATGACCACTTGTTCCTATATGTCATTGTTCTAAAGTGCGTGTCTAAACGTGAATTTTGACATTATCACTTAACTATACTTATTTTTTTTTTTACACTAGATTTCTCCTAAACCTGCTTAGACTCACAAATACTTGAAGTTTGACCTGTCTTCGAATCATATTTTACGTTTTTTAGAACACTATCATTACTTTCAAGTCTTCAATTACCTTTAAATGATTTGATTAGAGACATAGAGTTGGTAATTGGGCATCCTTTCTTTAGAATATGTAATTTGGTAAGATGGGCGGTTTTATTTTTTTGCGAGAAATGAAAGATCGTGGACATTTTATTCGTTATTATGGATTTTTCATTCTAATATGTACTATTGTTGTTACGAGTTGACTTCATAGTAACTAAAGCACGTGAAATTGAATAGTTGCACATTAAACAATCACTTATATAATAAACTATTAGTTTCTTTGTTATAGGTTACCCTTATTACAAAAAAAAAGGTTTGGCCAAATATATTTTGTAGAACTTTGTGACTAATTTAAACCACAAAAAAAAGACAAGTTTGCTGACAACATGATTGTTGCTCATGGTGGAACACCTTTGTTTGGCCTTCCTTTGGAATTTGTAATTGGGTAAGGGAGGTGGAAAACCTTTAATTACTTGGCCTTTTGTCTAACTAGAAACCAAAGATCTTATCATTTTCATAAATTTTTTTGTTCGAAAATAGGTAACATTGTGGTTATGAATTGACATCATGTCCCTAAAGTATGTAATAGTAATTGATTAATGATAATAAATTGAATCATCACGTTTATTAATATTTTATCGTCTTCAACAACTTTTAAATTGATACAAAAAAATTATTGACGTTTTCAACTATTTTTTAATTGATAGAAGAAAAATGGATATAACAACAATGATATACGTAACTAATCATCTATTGATATTTGATATTTTTCAATTAAAAAAAAACCCTATATTAACATGTAACACATCCACAATTCATCGTTTCTCGTGAAATGAAAGACCAAACACAATTTTATTGGGATTTTTTATTCAAAAATGTTAAAAAAATATTAGTTATTTGATAAGTGTAGTTTATACACGTATTCGTAGCCCTAAATCATGATATTTTATTGTTTTTTGGATTAAATTTTGCTTAATTTATGTTATATTGTATTTTGTAGGTAAAACTTTATGTTTAATGGAGAATTGGAGAAAATAATGCAAAAGTAACAACAAATGGCAAAATTCAAATATGAAATCTTGGAGAGAAATATTATATTAAATGAGTTCGAGTTAAATGTGTCTCAATAGACTTGTATTGAAAATTTTAATTGGAGACCCAAATTAAACACACACACATACACACACACACACACACGGACAAAAGGAGGGGGCGCTCGAAAGAAACAGAGAAAGAAAAAAGGGGAGAGAAAACGTCGGGGAAAAACGTACAGGAGAAAAGGCGGCTGTTGCAGGAGGAAGGAAAGAAGAAAAGAAGGAAAGAAGAAAAGAAGAAAAAAAAAAAGAAAATGGGAAAAAAGGAAGAAGAAATGCAAACACGAGAAATTTCACGATTCGTCAATTTTTGGTGATATCTTTCCACTTTTGCGTGTTTTTTATTTTTACA
>CAIGRT010008171.1:0-18688 GCA_903798405.1 Fraxinus platypoda
TTAAAAGTTTAGGGGTATTCAATATAGATTTTTTGAAAGACGGTAAAAGTATTGATTAGAAGTCTTTAAAAATCACGCTGTATTTAATTAAAGCTTTTTAAAAATCTCTATAAATCTTGGTGTATTCAAATTGTTAGTAGCTTTTAAAAACGTTTATAGAAGTTCTTATGGTACTAACTTTTAAGCAAAAAATATTAAAATAAAATTTCAAAATTTATCTCACTCATCCTAAGGTTTTAGGAGATTTTCTAAAAAAATTATTATGCATTTTTTGTTTCTTTTTATATTTCTCTTTCTTTCTCCTTCTACGAATATTAGAGTTATGATTAAAAAATATTTTTCCTATTGATTATATTTGTTTCTATTTTTCTTCTCCCCTCTCTCTCTTATTATTATTATTATTATTTTTTATCCCTATTTTCTATGAGATCTATCACTTTGTATATGAGAATTTCACGTTGCTGTTGTAGACCCAAGTGAATTCTATTTTAAATGAGATAAAATTATTTTTCAACCATATATATCACCATTTTTTTTCACTTTGTGAAATATTAAATTATTGAAGTGGAAAGTGTGGTTTGTTATAAAGTTAGTTGTACAAGTCTATTTGTTATAAAGAGAATTTCTTTTATACTTCAAATTTAATAGTAAATTTTTTTTTTTGACAAAGTGTAGGGATTGAATTTGGTGAGAGAGAAATAATTGCAAATATATCACTTTTTATCCTTAAAAATCCTTTAAATTTAACCATATTCCAAATTTATTATCACAGAACCTCATCTAATATTATCTTTTTTAATTTCTTCCTAATTCGCTGATTTATGCGCAATTTTACCAAGTTTTGAAATTTGTCAAAATGCAACTTTAAATGGTGTCATTCATCAATTTCCCTCTAATATTAACTTCTTGTATTTCTCATATACGTGGATTTAGAGGTGTAACTATGTAAGGGTTGGGTTCATGAAGAGGTGGCCTTATAGTCATATGGCCAATAGCGAGCCTTAGTTCATCCACGGGCCAAACTGGGTCTGCGGGTGTAGGACCTACGGTTCATCCATAAGGCCGGCCATTAAAATTTTTAAAAAATGAACAAAGTTAAGAAGATTCAACTTGTAGATTTTACATGTGCATGCATATGCAAGTAGTATATCTCAAACATCTAAAATCCATAGTATAAATTATTCTATTGTATACATAAGATGCACGTGAGAAAAACTATTTCTCCATGAAGGGTCTTTGGTCTAGGATGGGTGCAAGTGAGAAAAATTATGAGATGATTGAAGAGGTTAAGAGATTCTAGTTTTAATAATGGTTTGTTTAGTGCTTTATATTCCAATTTTACTATGATTATATTTTGGACTCTTTTTAATGTTAAAAACGGTGTAACTTTAAGTTTGTTTTTATTGAAGAATATTGTATTTAAATTTTATTGAAGAATATTGAAGAACAATCTTTATGGGATTCCCATAGTTATTAATAGAATTTTTTGTTACATTCTTATCATCAATCATGCATTAATTCTTATATTAATTAACGCATCCTATTCTTGATGATAATTTCTATCAAAATGTTTGTTAGTGTGCATTGAAATGAAGGACACATATCTTGTCAAATTTTCTATTTTTATTGTTTTTTCTTATTAACAAATATGAGGAGTGAATAAAAAATAATAATGTTTAATCTAGCTCTGAATTCAAGAAAAGAGAGAAGAATCAAATATTTTCCAGGGAAAAGTTGGATATGCATATATTCAAATTTCTAAACATTAACACCAACACAAATAATATATTCTTCAATAGAACAGAAGGAAGTATAAACTATAAAGGAAATAAAACACAACACTAATACGGATTCTAGAAACAGAAGGAAGTTGAATCCGTATTTCTATGAAACAATAAAGAATCCAATATTGTTATTCTTCAATTTTTTTCTCTATATATAATTTTACTTTAATTTTACTTTATTTATTTATTACGACTGGTTCGACCTCGATCTGACATTTCAACCCTTGATCCTTCAGTTTTTTCTTAATGGAAATCAAATTAAAGTGCATTTATCAAATTGAAATCAAATCAAAATATTTTTTTTCGATTGACATTTATATGATTGAAATAGAATTCAAAATATCCTAAGTGAAAAGAATGAATAAAATGCTATTGAGTATAAAATGATTCAATCTTAATCCATAACTTTAGTTAATCTACCGATGTAGATCTATAAAAGAATTTCTTGGGGGTACATTGATTTTAAAAAGGTTCATAATGGATGTTGACCGGTAAAGCTATGATTATTTGTCAAATTTATAGATAGGATCAAGTGTTCTTTTTTAAGTTTATTAAATTTAACGGATCAAACTTGATTATGTGTATGTCAATGCCAATCATCCTTAGCCAAATTACATTGCAAAACATATTATATCCATGTGTACAACTATTTTCCCCCCAAATCCGTAAGGGATAATGTCTACATATAATTTTTAGATTCAAGTTTGATCAACATGTTATCCTATTGGATTTAACTCTTCATACCCTCTCTAGGCTTAAGAGTTTGAATTTGTATCTTATTTTATGAGATAATTATCCTACATTTTAAGCATTCGTATATGGATGAAAATGAAATTATTAAATGGGTTTCAAGTGATAACATAGTTGATAATTATGCCATTTTTATTTTTTTTTGCAGTGGGGGCACTGCCACACACACCAGCACACAACAAAACTTAAACACAATGTTCTTCAACAAAAATAAACTTAAAGTTACATGGTTTCTAACAGTAAAAAGAGTTGAAAATATAATCCTAATGAAATAAACAAACCATTATTGCAGAATCAAGAAAAAAATGTTCAACCTTCTTTTGCGATCTTGACCTCTTCAACCATCTCAAAATTGAGAGCGCTAGTTGGTTTTTCATTCTCGTCAACAACATATTTTCTCCAAACAGGGTGTGCCTTCCATATTTCTGCCATTTCTTCAATTGGAATTCCTTTGGTCTCCGGCAAGAGTTTGTAAATGAAAATAGTCATTGCGAACACGAAAACAGCAAAAAATATGAAGAGACCAAACTTCATTGCGCACATCATTTGTAGATAAATTTCAGCAATGAAAAATGTAAAGATCATATTAACTGAAACATTCACGCTCTGACCAGCCGATCGGACTTCAAGAGGCAAAATTTCACTTGGCACCAACCAACCAAGAGGCCCCCAAGACCAAGCAAATCCAGCAACATAAACGCATATAGCGACAACCACCAACGTTGCATACCAGTGTTGCAATTCACTAGGATTCCCATTTAGTCCAAATTTAATTCCAATGCAAACTGTAATAATAATCTGCACCATATAAAGTATATTAATTAAAGTAATTAAAAGCTGAAATAGATAAGAAATGAGGTTTTTTTTTTTTAGGTACCGTACCTGGCAAATTAACATTTGCAGTCCACCTTCAAGAAAGAGTCCCCTCCTTCCAAACCTGTCAACCGTGGCCATCGAAACAAGAGTAGATACGCAGTTGACTACACCAGTAATTACAGAAGAAAATAAGGAAGCATTAGCTCCAAAACCAATGGTTTTGAACAGAACCGGAGCATAGAACATGAACACGTTCATTCCTGTGAGCTGTTGGAAGAATGGAATAAAAGTAACGAATACCAATTGAGGCCTGTATTTTCTAGAGAAAAGTTTTGCCCATGGATGCTTTATCTTCTTTGATTCGATGCTTGCATTAATCAGATCATTGTATTCTTGATCAACATTGTCAACACCTCGGATTTTTTGAAGTCTTTTCTTTGCTTCTTCTTTTTTACCACGCTCAATTAAAGAGTTTGGTGTGTCGGGAAGGCACAATGAACCGAGGACGAATATGATAGCAGGTACTCCTGCACATCCCAAACTGTAACGCCATCCGTTGCCGCCCTTCATTGATGCTGTGAAGTAATTTATTACGTAGGCTGCAAGAATACCAATTGTAATTGACAATTGGAAAACCATATTCAGCGCCCCACGATACTTGTAAGGAGCCATTTCCGAGAGGTATACAGGCACGGACTGATTCGCAAAACCAACACCCACACCTAGAAGAGCACGACCAATATAGAGCATTGTTATATTTTGGGCGAGTCCGTTCACAATAGCGCCTGCGAGAAAGAGAGCTCCGCCGAGAAGCATTGAGGGCCTCCGTCCCAACTTACGTGTTACTGTTGAAGCTACTAAGGATGCTACGAGAGCAGCCAAGTATAAGGATGATGTGAACATCGTCAGTTTTTGGCTGTTAAACTTGCAGTACTGATTTGTTCCTCCGATATTCAGTACCTCTTTCTTGAACACGTCCGGAAAGAATTTCTCCAAGAATGGAGGCATCGATGTAACGCCACCTGTACACATTCCATAAATGATCAAACCAAGAAACGACAATAATTCTTCAAGAATGTCGTGCAATGGAAAATTCATATATACCTGAAATACCGATGTCGTAACCAAAAATCAAACCTCCCGTAGCAGCAACAATACAAGTGATGAACACTCTACCCGTGAACTTTCCAGGGTACCCCTTGTTCACTGATGGTGCAATCATTCCTCCGCCAGCCATTGTTTTTGGATTAGGGTTTAGTCAAACAGAGAGTTTAAACCTATAAACTGAACATATATATATATATATAGACACGTGTGAAAAAGAAAGTAGATGCCTTATCTATATCTCTTTGAAGATTTTCTAAACTGTTTAACCTCTTAACCATCCATGCTTATCTATGTGTTTGTTTTGATAAGATTCCGATAGATTTTCTCATTATCTATATTTTGATTGTAATATATATTTTTTTTATTTTAAAATGTTGATTTCTGTGTTTTAAAATGTAGTTTTGTGTTAATAATGTGGAGTGATTGTGTTACATAGTTTATTCAATTATTTTTCTATTGTGCATCGTTTAACCTTTGGACTAATTATTGTTGATTATCATTTTTCATTGAATTATGAGGTGAAGAAAAATGAAAATAACCGTAAACCTAATTTATTGAGTAGGTATATCTAAATTTTTTCTGATAAATACTTTTTAAGATATGACATTCAATTTTTTACGTGAAATTTTCAATTTATAATTTCGTATATAAATCTTTTTTTTACTCATGAGTGATATTTTATTTATAATTAATTTTTTAGTCCAATATTTATTTATAATTAAATTTTATGTTATAAGTAATTTTTTATACTTAAAAGTGAATTTTTTAAGTTATAAGTAATTTATGTTTTATAAGTGAATTTTTATCTTATTAGTAGTATTTTTCACTTTATAAGAATTTTTATGTTACAAGTAATTTATAATTATAATGAAATGTTTTAGTTATTATATTTTTTATTTATAACTTAGATTTTATCAAAATATTTGGGTTCAAAATAATTACTTTGTTTGGTTTTATATTCTCAAATAAGTTATATAATTAAATAACCATAACTTAAAAGACTCGCTCAAATTGAAAGAAACCTATAAAACATATGGAAACCGCTATTTACATTCACTTACAATATGTACATATGTATGTATCCACTTACAAAATGAAAATTATATTATATTTTTAATCTTTCGTAAATTTACTTAAATGTACATATATAAAATTTAATAAAATATATCACTCTAAATTTATTCGCTAATATTTATTTTCATTAAATTTTATTAGACATTTCTATAAAACCCTAATATTCATAAAATATCCTCTTCAACTAAAGTTAAAACAACGATGGAAGTGACACCATTAAAGCAAATACATACCACATAGCAATATATATATGAAGAAGAATTTGAAAAGGTAAGGATTATTTTTTATTGTGGGTTTCATGAATTTAGTATGTGAATGATTCCTGATTTTCATTGGGGTTATTTGATAATGTGCCTTTTAAGTTCACAAGTAGTATCGGTAAGAGAGATTTCATCCCAAATTTTTTGAATTTACTATCGAGATTATCTTATTTTTCTTGAATTGAAAACATTGATAGCTATATTTTCTTCTAGTATTATAAGTTACTAAGATTATTTTTTTCTTTTTCCTGATTTTCTTGAATTAAAAACAATTTGGCGTGATTATCAAAATAAGTAAAGAAATTTGGCAGTGCATAGTAATGGCATGATTGAAAATATGAAAGAATTATGATGAGATAGACATAAAAAATGGTGTGGATGTATAAATATGTAAAAATGACAAGGATAGATATATGAAAGGATTCAAGGAATTATAGTGGGAGTTGATATATAGTGTTGGAAAAAATTGAGGAGGAGAAGAACGAGCTGGAAACAAGAAATAAAGAATGAGACTCGAACACGTATGTGATACGTTGTTCTAAAAACAATATGCCTCCTCTAGTATGTTTTTAGAATTTTCAGTAAATAGTTTTGAGGATTGACAAGTTTTCAAGAAAGAAGCACAAAAGCAAAAATGATTCTTTCTAGTCGAACTTGTTGAAAACTTGAAAAATGTTTGACTATGTAATAGAATGGGGAAAAATCAAGTGTAGAAATGAATGATGATATCTTATGTTGTTTTGTTATGTTTGGAATTGAAAATTTATTACATATCTATAGATTTCTAATATTATACCACGAAAATGCTCCAAATATTTTTTAATCATAGCTCTAATATTCGTAAAAGGAGAAAGAAAGAGAAATATAGAAAGAAAAAAAATACATAATAATTTTTTTGTGAAAATCTCCTAAAATCTTAGGATAAGTGATTTTAATATTTTTTGCTTAGAAGTTAGTACCCTATGAACTTTTATAAAAGTTTTTAAAGGTTACTAACAATTTGAATACATCAAGATTTATAGAAATTTTTAAAAAGTTTTAATTGAATACAGCGTAACTTTTAAAGACTTTTATAATCTCTCAAAAGTCTACATTGAATACCCTTAAAGTTTTAAATCCTGATTTTTTTTTTTTTTTTTTAAATCTCAATTGAATACACCTCCCTTAAATGAGACATTAAATCTATTGTCATTTATTTTGTACGGAAATTAATTGACTTGTGTCATTTCAAATAATTATACTACATTAACATCAAAGTAAACACAAAGCTTGACATAATGTCACAGGGCATTCTATCATTGGACATTTTAAAATTTGGTTAGCTTTTACATCTAATTATCTACTACCACATGCAATTATATAAATCTTTTTGTCAAATCCTTCTGGCAAAATGGTTTTATCCCATTTCAAATGCACAAGTACATAAATAATGATATTTGCACATCAAGAGTTACATAATGATTTACAAACAAATGTGGTGTCAAAAATAGAGTATGAAGTTTTTTTATTTGGTTGAAGAAATTCTGACACAATCATATCTAGGGTTGTCAATGGATTGGATTTTGATCCGAATCCGATGAAATTAATGGGAGATGGATTCAAAGTCTTAGTCCGATAATCCGATCAAGATTCGAATCCAATAATTCGTTAATTAAATGGATCGAATATAGATATAAGTCAATCATATCCAATAACAATCATATTCAATTTGTTATAAATAATTGTGTCAATAAAATATTTTTATTTCATGTTATTTGTGACTAAAATAAATAAATGAGGAAATAAAAAATTTGAGAATAAAAAAAGTCATCAAATTCAAATCATAAAAAAATTGAAAAATTTATAATTATTAAACCCGTTTAAGAATTGAAAAAATTGGAAAAAAAATAATAATTATAACATTATTTTTTTGCCTAATTTCTTTAATTTCGGATCGGATTATCGGATCGGATATCCGATAACATAGCAAAATGGATATGAATTTAACAATCAAATATCCGTTAGATTATCGGATCGGATCAGATAATTATTCCTATCGGATCGGATATAGGCAGATTTGATCCATATCCGATCCATTTACAACCATAATCATATCTCATTACATCATGTGTATATAAATAATTATTTAAACCATTATATACATATAGCACAATCGTAAATATATTACTTAATGAAATAATGCTACTTGTACAGGATGAGTTACATAAAATTTACAATTAGATGAGATGTCAAGAAGAGACTGAATTTTTTATTTTTATTTTTTTATTGAAAAAATTCCGACTCAATCATATCTCATCACATCATATATATGTACATCATTCTGTAAGTGGTAATGTTCATCTAGCACAATCGTTGCTTACTGCGTAACCGTTGTTAAACTGTTCTTATTAATTAGTACATGACCTGGCATTGTTTAATACAAAAACCACATTGATTAATTAATAACAATCCCTATCTATTTACAATAATTTTATAATAATGGGATGCTCCCCCAATTATTTTTCTATGACCCACATTTGATTAATATTTCATAGTGTTATTTCTTCATTTTGAAAACCTTGGAGACAAGGAAAATGGTATTAGTTAGTAATGTTGGCACAAAAGTAGACAGTTTTCATTTTAAGCAGGTTTTCTATTTATATAAGCAAACTTTTTAATCTTAGCCAAACAGTCAGAAAAGACCTAAATATTTTGTTGGACTCCACCAACAGTAGACGATGGAGTACCTGCTGCTGCAAAAAAAAGTAAGGTGATAATAGGCATCTGTTGAGAAATGTCAGTGTGTGTGCTTTTGTCATATTTTTTTTTTACTTCTGAGAGTGGTTACTGGTGTACTGATAAGGATGAGGCCACCAATGTCTACCTTAGTGAAAGATGATGCTAGGGAATTATTGAGTATATGTCGTCACAGTACCAGGCCCATGAGATATATAGCATTCAAGAAAAGAAGTAGGAAAGTACATTTATTCGTCACGTTATTCTATTCGGTTTTGAAGTGATCAAGCCAAATCGAGCTAGCCTGCAATAGTGCAACATCGTGTGATAGAATTTTGAACTATCCAAGAGTCTAGCAAAATTGATCAAATTAGAAATTGAGACGTGAGAAGATGAGTATTACTTTTCGTCAACGTTTGTTATGTGAAGAATGTTACATTTGTTTGAATGGGATATAAGAAGTGTTAGGATATGTCTTTTCCTTCCTTTGATCCAAAGCTCTATTAGTTCCAAGACCAGTCGTTTCATGCAAAAAAAAAATAATGATAATACTCAACGTTAGCAAATCTTTTTATTGCTGCTTGCAAGGCTAGAAAACTATATATAAAATCCTTGAGTTTTCACCAAATCTTTTTTCATTTAATTTTAAATTTAAGGTTTAATTGTCTTTTTACTCACAATCTTTGATTAAAGTTGGTTCCACTCATAGGAATTATATTGGGCCTACATTTTTTTACTCAAATTCAAGAACAATTGCAGAGGAACGAGGCTTGGTTCATTGTAGCCCATTTTACAGTCCAACTAATTGTTTGGAATGTGGACAAACTTGCATTAATTTGGTCTTATAACTATTGTTGCAACTTTTTGAGGGTTAAATATCACCATTGCCATTGAATTTCAAAAGTTTTCAACTTTTTAGTGTACTTACTATTACGTTATTTTATCCATCACTTCGTCATTCGTTATTTTAAAAATTAACAAACTCGAAGATCGATAGACGGAATTTTCACATGTGGAATGCTTCCGATGTTAGTGTCTGACATGTCACCAAAATAGCGAGTAACAAATGTTTTCAAAACGATGAGTAATGAAGTGATGAATGGGGATACCATTTTGACAAATTCAATGACAACTTGAAAAAAAAAATTAAAATTCAATTGCAAATGAAAACGTTTGGAAAAAAAATTGTGACAACTTGAAAACTTTTAAACTTCGACGATAATAAAAAAAAATTTTAGTTGCGAATATTTAAAACATGTGAAATTATCAAAGCATCTTTCTAAGGGCAATGTATCCAATCACTTTGAAAAGGTATTGTCGAGTGTCACGGGCAAACGTAAAATAAAAATTATGCTATTATGTGTTCAAAAGTCAACCGTGTCATGTTTCATCATTTTGGTGCAACTAGTAACTTAATTATTGCCAAAAGATTATTTAAAATGGCCACCTACTTATTTTATCATCACAAGCAACAAGGAATCTCGTGCTTGAGATTAATGATCATGTCTTCGTTATTAACATAAAAATACAACAATATTTGCCAATAGCACCACTGGTATTAAAATATCAGTTTAGGTAACATTATATGATTATAATTAAATGAATAACTTAATTCTACATCTCAATAAGTCTATCACATAACGCCGCCTATACTGATATATTTAGCATTAGTGGTGTTAGATAGCATTGTTCTTTGTCAAAATACAAAATGCAAGCTTTTTCAAGGGTCAAAGTGGCAAATAGAACTTTCGTATTAAGGGGCTGTCTAGCGTAGCTTTGCAAAGGGTGATAATTCCTTTTTGGACCGTTAAATCCCACATTTCCATGCAGAGTGTGTCAAGGAAGTCAAAAAGGACGGCTCTTCAACGGCTCCATTTTCGCTTAAAATCAAATAAAAAGCTACACCAGACAACCTCTAATATTTGTATTTTTACTTAACTTTCAACTTTAAGTCANTCAAATAAAAAGCTACACCAGACAACCTCTAATATTTGTATTTTTACTTAACTTTCAACTTTAAGTCACGGGGCAAATTGCGTACAAATATGTCATTCTCATTGACAATTTCCGTAATGATTCACATATATGAATAAGTTTGAAACTCAAAACTTCGCTTTAAAATCTCAGGTTGGGAGATTCAACTCTAATTTTCCTCTAAGAAAATTTTTAAATATCAAGTATACTGTATATAATTATTGAAAATGACCATGATTGAGATTGAGACTGTTGAAAAAATACATTTCGATTTTTCGAGCATATTTGAAGGTTGAAGGTGAAGCTAATTTCTACAAATATTATTGCCATAATATTCTGAACCAAATTTATAAGTAATGCTTCAAGGCGACACAACACTTCTCTTTCCATAGGTTGCTATATACAAATTGGAAAGCAGGGCATCACTTCTAAATGGGCAGACCACAGAAATGCCAAAATTTTGATTACCAGAAGAAGGAAAAAAAAAAAGAAAAAGGATGTATGTACATATTTTATACCATTTGTGCTCAGACGGTACGTAATATTAGATCTAACCCAACAGTATAATGAACAAACATTTGGATTTTTTATTTCTATACATTGTCCAATATCGTCCAATATAACTTACCACACACGTTGTTTCTTCACATCTTTACTCCAACAAGTCCAATTGAGAATCAGAATTTCTCCCATTTTGTTTTCACCACAACTTGCCCTGGAATCCTCTCATTTCCCATACTGCCAAGGGAAGAATTTCTTATCTTGAGCATATCAAGAGTTTCAATGTATTTCTGCACCCTCTTCACCTTCAAATTCATTAAATTTTCAAAAAATTATTCGCATATTTTTAAGAAAACTCGAAGGGAATATTAAAAGATTTGATTTATAGTGTAAATAGGTAGGTACCTGCATTCGTCTCTGCAATTTCATATCTCCATCAGCAGAAATTCCATCTAATTTAATTAGTTGTGTCATCAACAATTCAATCAAATTCAATAAGACTGTCTCCACAACTTTCTTCCCACAATTAATTTCCAATTCAGTTAATGCCACCTACAAAAATTAATCAAGAAATCAGGAAAATGGAAAAATCAAATCTTTTAAACAAATTATACAACAAAATGGCAAAATTATCACCTGTTTTGAAAGTTTGTCGACTTCAAATCTAATGGCTGCAATTTCTTTTGATGCCTTCTCCATTTTTGCAGTTCTTAAGGATTCAAGATGTCGTCTCTCTTTGCTCAATTCGTCTTCAATTAGCATAATCTTTGATCCATCTTTCACTCCGGCAACATCAAGAAAAGTTTTTGAATCTCTCTCTTTGTCCTTGTATATCAATTTCTGATTCTGCGGAGCTAGTCCGGTCCACCCTGCTAGCATTTTCTTCAATTCACCTGCGCTTAAAAACTATGATCCATTAACATAAAAAATAATAATAATAATAAGACAAAGAAATTGGAACTTATGAAAACACAGACTCAAAATCTGATGGAATAATTTATAATCCAAAGGCCCCAAAAATTGCATATATTCAAACTAATGTACTAAAACCCGACTTGGGCATTGATCGGAAAAAAAGTTTCAAGGGTCAAAATGTCGAACTGGATAGAATTTTGGGAATAGAATTACCAAAACTTGCTTGAGAATTAATGTTGACTTCATGATAAGATCTTCCGTATTTAACTTCGACTCTGATGTTGGTGGGAACATGAATGGAATTCTGCTTAGAATCTGAACTTCTCCTCTGTACTAACATTCCTCCAGGCCTAACCTCCCACCTCTCATAACCACCACCACCGGAGGCCGAGCATTTCACCGGCGAAGAAATTCCGGCAGACTTAGTCTTCATTCTGCTAATATTATCTTTGTTCATGGTTGTATACATTCAATTCTTGTTATATAGATCACACAATATGGTCAATGCAATGTATGAAAAAGACCGAAAAGTTGATGAAGATGAATTTAACTACTTGTCTGCTAAGCTAAGAACAAACCCATGTATGAAGAAAGAACAAATTCTGACCCACAATGTCAGACTAACAACCACAATATGGTCTGCATGTATACATACAAATCCCAATAAGTGATGAACAACCACAATAAAATATTTGAGTCAGTTCAAAACATTTTAAGGGATTTCAAGGGAAGTTTCATTAAAGGATTATGATAATGATACTTACAGAATCTATTTATATTTATGTATATGGAGAGACACAGAGAAAGAGTCAGGAAGAAGAATGGCAAGATAGGGGTGGTTAAAAGAGAGAGAGATTATATGCCTTTGTCGGGGTTGGTTGGTTTTCTTTTTATTTTATTTTTGTAGTGTTAAAGAAATAATTTAAACAAATAAAATATGTTTTGGGCCTTAAGCATCTTGAAAGATAGCACAGACATGCAAATTACAAAGGTTTCTTCGAGCTGGACAAAGATCAGCCTTCGCGTGTAAAGACACAAGGGAGTTTGAATATTAAATTCACCCGTGGAATAGGGACGAAAGTCAGTCTTAATGATCTCACGGTTTCTCCTCTAATATTTTGAAAGAACAAACATATTTTATTTGTTTAAATCTCATTGTTGCGAATATTTCCTCTAGCAACATAAGGTCTCGAGTCTTTAGAAGACACGTTAAATGATATTTCTATTTTTCAGTGATAGAATAGCTAAATAAACAGCAAAATGAAAGGACATATCAGAAGTCACTTGAGAGATAATATTTTACTAGTCGTCGTTATAACAATGGATAAATTAGAATAACGAAAATGGATTCACGGAGTGGCATGTGAATCAATTGAAAATAAATGTGTACTTAATTAATATGATGAATTTTGTCGGGTGGATAATGAGGGGAAACAAACTACAAGAGAGTTTGATATTTTATTTTTCTTTTTTTCACCTTTAAATAGGTTAAAACGAAGGGAGGCTGAGCATATTGTTTATGATTTTGGTTTTTGTTTATTTTAGTCCATAATATAATTTATGACCTTTCGTGTACTTAAGAATATTTTATAAATGCAATGATTGTCTATGTAATTCCCACCTTATCCATTTATTGGGGAATAATTTTAAAGGCAACAAGACAAGTAAAAACCCACCCAAAAAAGGTTCAAAGAAGAAAAAAAGTTACTAGAATCCCATGCCCAGTTAGGTGATAATAATTAAAAATGCCCAGTTCAAGTCAATCTCGACGTCTTTTTTGAAATGTTATTTTTGAACTACAATCCAAGATGTAAAGTAGCATTCCGTTGAAAAACTTGTGAATACTATCTTCCTAGTACGATCTCGGATCTCCTCTAATTTAATCCATAATTTCTTGTACAATCTATTCTGGTTTTACCAAACGTAATCTTATCGTATTAGTTTTTCTCTAATATCTCATATTAGTTTTTCTCTAATATCTCATTCAATAAGGTTAAGTGTATAGCATTAAAAACAAAAAGGTAAGACAAAATATTATTCATAGTACAGTCCAATCTCGTCTCGTCTAATCTTATATACTAACGTGTCATAAGAGAGTTTCGATTCGGACAAAAGAGGTCAATTGAAAGTAATGGGGCTCTCTGAAAGAAGGCGGGCTTGCCAGAATGCTTCCAGTCATAAGCTAGACAAATTATAAGTTAGTTACTGGTCAGTTCAAATTGCCAGAGAGACATTGATGTCAACTCCCTCCAACTCCAAGCAAACATCCCAAGTGAACTGCTCTGTTTAGTAGCCATCTTTTGTACAAATATACAAATGCATGTGTCTACCCCTTTGAATTGATGTCTTTCTTGGATGCTCTATCACTTGAACCTATTCAATTATTCAAATGAACAACATTAATTGCCCTATTAAGTTAATTTGGATCATCATCTCATGCCTAATTAAAGGGTTGTAGGAGATTTTTTTTTTTCCCGATAATGATGGAATTTTTGGTTTTCTTTTTCGCTTCAATTGTCGTGGTAGATAGGATTATGTGACCCAAAATCAGAACATGGTTCTTTTTTAATAACAAAATGTTTCTCGTTTTAGCTCTTATTAACATTTTTAACTAAGATCATTGGCACGATAATCATGCCCTGACTTTTTCATGATGATAAGTGAAGGACACGTATCCTTTCGGGTGGTAAATCATCAAGATGGGTAGGGTTGAAGCCACTTCTCGAAAGCACTCAAGGAAAAACTCGTAGTCACATAAATCTTGTCATCGATAAGCATGTTCAAAAATACACAATTGATCCAACTTTTCCATAATGATACAAGTTGGGACGTAAATAATCAAGACAGGTGGGATCAATGCCAATTTATCAATGGAATGCAAAAAACTTGTCTTTGGATAACAACCCATCTCTTGTTTTCGTCCGAAACGTTTCAAATAAGCTCATTTGGCGCGAACAAGTGCCCCAACATTTTCATGATGAAATGTGTTGAGTAGTAAATCATCAAGATAGGTGGGGTTTGAGGCCAGTTCATCAATGGATCATTCTTGGAGAAAACTACACAATAATAGGAGTCCCAGGCCTTGAGGCACATGGATTGAGTAGTGTAAGTCAGCAAACAAACGTAGGAGTGGTCCATAGATACCCTTCTTGCCTGGCTGCAAAGACAGCTATCCAGCTGCCTTCATCAAGACAAACAACATCATCCATTCATTCATTTATACACACTTTTCTTTCTTGGTAGGGTTTCAAATACTTATGGCTACTGTACTTTCATTTTGGCCTCTTAACTAATACATAATTCCAGCCCTGATCTCTTGCCTACATTGGGGTTCTGTTGCCACATATCCACTGGAGGCAGGAGCTCAATTTTGTACATATTACCTCACTTTCATTCCTAAATTTTGGAATACATTTAAATAATACACCGGAAATTTGCCAAATAAAACTCATCCCCAAATAATTACATCAACAGGCCTCGATGGTAAGAATTCTCAACCACTTAGATAGTTTAATGTGCTCATCGGTATCTTATTCGAAGATGTGGGTCGTCAAATGAACATTAATAAGACATACTCCTTATGTTCGAACCAGGATTCGAAATCACACCTCGAGGATAGATGGAGTGATTATAGTGAGATCTAATATAGATCCAGATTCACTCATATTATCCGAGAGGTCCAAGGAGGACCACCATGGTTCCCGTCTTTTTGAGAATCCATACATTCCTTACCCATATGAACCACCTCTAACTTATTCAAAGGGATAATGTTGTTCGAAGGACATTTTTACATAGAGCAGAGTTTTAAAGGAGTTTATTTTTATTTATTTATTTATTTTGGAATGAAATTTACACGATAATAAGAACCAGACTAGGTACATCCCGTTAAAGTCGTGAAATTTTATGTTTTAGTTTTTTACTATGAAATTAAAGTATAATAGAGATTTATTTTGCAATAATGCAAGAAATTGATTATTTACATTTCATTAATATTGAATATTCTGTCTAAATTCTTATACCAATTGTGATAAACACTTCCAGACTCTTCTGTTTTCTCCCTGTGGTTCCACATCAGATACCAAGCTTACCACATGATTGGTAGGCTCGACTGGACAATACTATTAACACTGCATTCTTTAAGAACTCCGAAGAAGAAGAAGAAGAAGATAACCCTATTCTTGACACAGTGCATCCAGATAATCATATGGTTACACTAACGGTTGTCAAGTTTTTCGACTCGGTAAAATTGAACAAAGTCGAAGTTCATATTACATTCAAAGATGGAAGGGAAATAAAACAATTTTGTTGCCGAATTAAATTTACAAACTACAAAGAAACGAAGAAATGTAGCAGCAATCGGCACTTCGACATATTAAGAATGGCAACCCAGCTCTCAAAAATAAATATCAAAGGTGTAATTTCTACCTTACTGATCTTTCCGAGCTTTAGCTCTGGAGGGCCTAGCTGGCTTAATGATTTTGCCGAGCAGAATCAATGCTATTGGAATAATGGTTCCAACACAGTATACACTCCCATATGCAGCTAGGGTTTCATGGAGGCTTAGTACCTATGTGCAGAATAGCATTATGAATTTTCAGCTTAACGGTGGAGATGAGAATCTAATGCAAACGAGAATAAATGAATGCAAACAACAGGACTAACCATGAAACCCACGCAGGAGTAGTTAAGAACCAAAAGCGTGTAAGCAAAGTTCAAGAATACAAATATCTTCTTAAATAGATTTGATTGGGTGGCTTGTTGCCATCTGTAAAGAACTGTTCATAGACCAAAACAAATAAGAAGGCAGGCAATTATAATAAACCATCTCATTAAACGTATTTGTAATTGTTACCTCTCGAACCAGCAATCATTACAGCAGACTGAACGAAGAACATGATGTAGCCAGGATACAATCCCTGTGATGTTACGAAATAATTTGATTCAGCGATTAGACGGTTAATTTGGATTGGAATAGCTGTAGGAATCAGCAAGGAAAAGGAAAAGTGCTGTCGAAAAGACAGGAGCAATTTAGGCAACAAAAATAGGTAAGTACTCAAGTGTGTCCCTGTGCATATGCTCTCAGATATACACTTGTAATCCAATGACAAATATATTTACATGAAATATGAGCCATGATATAACTAGAAAAGGAGTAACATAGAGATCGGCATGCTTAAAGGCATGAATGTGAAAGAGTATAATATATTACCTTCTTTAATCTCAGATAATTGAGTCAAAATGGTGATTACGAATAGAAAGATTACAAGCATAATGTGAAATAACCAAGAAGTTTTGAATGCTGAAACAGAAAGACTGCAAATGAATTGGCTGATATCAAGGATAAACAACGGCAGGGTCATATATACATGATTCACAAGCCCGTGCACAAGAGAGCTTCGCATGGCAAATCAATGAATGCTAATTTATCTTTCTGCTTTAATTTTTAATACTATGTCAATAAATTTTTTAGAATTTTTAATTCTCAAAAAAAAAAAAGATATTATTATGAAAATAATTTAATTGTTGACTGACTTCCAGAAGAATTACGTGCCAACTAGAATTAACAAAAATAGTACATAGAAAAAAAAAACACATTTAATATATTGTCAAAGTACAGCATTGTTTAACTTTCAGGAGTCAGGACAGAAGGCTAGAATTTATACTTACATGCCAAACTGCACTGACGGTTTGGGTAGCTAGCAACTGGAAGAACCCTGGTTTCTTACCCTTCTGAATGAGCCTCTCATAGACATCTAAATGGAATGAGATTAATTAGATAAGAAATAGAATTCATAATATAAATAATCAATTGTGATTCACCAGTACAAATTAGGTAAATCCTAGACAAGTAACATTCCTATCATTAAGGGATGCTAAAACCCCCACTAATTTGCATAGAGTTTTGGAAGCCTACAATTGGACATCACACAACTATTTACAACATTTACTAAGAAACTGTCATAACAATTAGGCATCTCAAGTATGCATTTTCTTTTCATGAATAAAAGGCAAGCAGAAAGGGGACGAGCTAGGAGAGTTACACCAGAACAATTAAAGTCTAGCTTGTGGGGTCCTTAATCAAAAGATGTCTGTTAAAGAGATTATTGTTGTTGATATTTTTGGGTCCACCATTATGCATTTTTAGAGATTGAGGAGATAAGTCATTGTTAACTCCACAGCAACTCACAAGTATATATCTTTGTAGTGTATTATTTCAAGTGCAGGTTGATGTATTTGAGCAATTTTTAAGTGTTTGATCCAGATTTCTTTATCAGCAGGGTTTGAAGAACAGATGTAGATCAGCATGTATCCAAATTTAAATAATACACTACAGCGTAAAAGATAAATTACATAAATATAGGCACATGTGTACATGGAAGTGAACAAGCGTATTAATTTTCTAATACAACATCTACCAAAGATCATTTCTTAAGATATTTAGGTATAACTATTTCTATTTTTCCTATAAGCAGGTTCTTTCTGCAGAAAGCTCTATCTATTCTGGTGCTGTACAATTTCTAGCATAGCATTTGATGCACATAGATAAAATCTGTCCATCACCGATGAGCTTATAGGTTACCTTTACAAACACAGTTAGTCAAAAGAACATGATATTCTAGAGGAAACATAAACTCACAGTGTCTAAGCCAGGTGCTGACTTGAATATTCCATACAAGTGGTAACTGAACGGAACTCTTGGCCAGCTCAACACCTAATATATCAACATTCTTTGCACGGTCCCATCGTGGTTTGGGTGGATTAGAATCTGTCCAGCCACTGAATCCCAGGCCA